>QAPG01000135.1:0-84766 GCA_004366825.1 Colletotrichum spinosum | reverse complement strand
AGATAAATCTACTATATTTATCTATAAATAAGATAAAATATTTAAAATCATTAAAAGTTTCTAGTGAAATAGGTCTATATAAGTCTGAACTAATATAATTAAAATATTCAAACTTCTTAAAAGAATTTAAATCTCTATTAATTTTATTAATAAACTTACTTTTAAGATAGGTTTTATAAATAGGTAATTTATTACTTTTAGAATACTTATAACTAATATTATTTATTATATTCTTAATTAACTTAATAATATTACTAGTATAACCTATTCTATTATATTATAATTTCAAGTTATTAATATTAGTAATATTAGTATAAAGAACTAATTATTTAAATTAAATAGGAATTCTAAACTTATAGAAATTATTAACTTTAATTCTTATAAATAAGAGTTTATCCTATTTAATATTATATAATATAGGTTTATTAAAGAAGATAGATAATATTCCTATAGAGTTAAGTTTAGATTAACTTAATAGATTAATATTTAGTTATAATATATAATAAATATTATATAAAAGATATTCAACATTATTTAGGATAATTTTCAAATTACTTTTTATAGTTAAAGTAATTTCTTTAGTATTTCTCTATTTAATAGGTAAAAGAGTTTTAGCTTTATTAATTAAAAGAGTGTGATTTTTAATTATATAAATAGTGAGTTTAGTATTAATAAAGAATGAAATAGTTTTAAATTATTTAATAGAATTCCTATTTTACTAAATCTTTCTAGAGATTAAAATATCTAGAGTTGTTTTAGTAATAATCTTTTTAAGGGAAAGGTTAGATTAGAGTTATATTTTTAAATTTAATATTTTTTTCTTTATCTTCTTCTTCTTCTTTAATACTTTTATTAAGTTATATAAGATTTTTAATAATAGAAATTTCTTTAAGTTAAGTTAAAGTAATATTAATTGAGTTTGAATTATTAATCTTATCTTTTTTATTCTTTTCCTTCCTAAAAGAAGTTTTAAGAGGATTTTTAGATTTTATTTAAATAGGAGTTTTTTAAAATAAAAATTGAAATAGTTCTCTTTAATATAGTTGGTTTTTTTATAGTAGTTATAGAAAATACCTTTTTATTTCTTATAGAGTTTTTTAATAATTTTAATAGAAAACTACTTAATAATTTTATTTTTAAAGTTCTTCTTAATTATGAAATTAACTAAAGAAGTATAAGTTTTCTTTTTAAATTTATCTAATAGATTAGAGAATAAAGAATCTAACTTATAAGAATTCTTATTAGATTTAAGATTCTAAATAACTAAAGTAATAAAAGTTTTATAATATTTGTCTAGATTATTTAGAAGATAAATAATAATAACTTAATTAGGTAGTTTAACTTTATTATATAAGAAGTTATTAGTAAGCTTTTTAATCTTATTTAAATATTCTTCTATAGATTTAAAATTACTAAGAATAATATTAAAAAGCTTTTTATAAATAAGAAACTTATTAGAAAAACTAGTTGGTTTATAGAGTTTTTTTAAATAACTGAATATATTAAAAGTATTAGTATTACTTTTAATAACTCTTAAAAGACTATTTTTACAATTTAATTTTATATAACTGAGAGCTTTATAATACTTATTAGGATTAGTTAAAGAAATAGGTTTAGTTAAATTTATAAAGATATTTTTACTAATAAGTAAAGCTTTTATATAGATAGACTAAATATTATAATTCTAAGTTTTTTTAATTTTAGAATAGAATAAGATTTAGAATTACTTAGTTACTTTTGCTCTATACTTAGAATGGTATCTAAGCTCTTTACCCTATATATAGATTTAACTATAAATTTTACCTAATAATAGAATTCGTGCTAATGCTAGCTCACAACTAGTTAAAACGGTAATGAAATTACCTATGGTTATGGACAATTATGCCCCCGGTTCCGACATTCAACCCTAAAGATTTAGAATTACTTATACTTTTTAATAATAATTTAAGAAGGTAAAGTAGTTATTTAATAAAGAATTAATTAAAATTCTAAAGTAGGATTAAGATATTTAGAGACTAATTCTAGTAAACTATTATTAACTGAAAAATTAATAATAGTCTAGTTTAATAGTTAATTAATAATCAATATATTTATAACTTATAGTAATCTAAAGTTTAAATCTTATAAGAGATACTTTTTTATGAAAGCTTAAGAGGACTTAAAGTTCTAATTTATAAAAATTGTAGTAGACTTAAGATCCTAATTTATAAAGGTTTTAATAGACTTAAGATTCTAATTTATAAAAGTTTTAGTAAATTTAAAATACAAGAGATTTTTAATTTCTACTACTTACCTATCTCTTTTATTAATCTAATAGTAAACTTATTATTCTAACTAGTATAATTTCTTTATAGATTTATCTAGTATCAAACTAATTAATTAATAAGAAGAATTAGTTAGTTAGTTAAAATAAATATAAAAACAATAAGTTATAGAGCTTTATAGAGATAGTTAAGAGAAGTTTTATATAGATAGATAAATAATAGGAAACTTAGAGTTAATTAATATAAATTCTAATATGATCTAAATAAGTATTAATAAAAATAAGATATTAATATTAATAATAAGTATAGATAGAAATATAATATAAAAAGAGAAATTAATATAAAGCTAGGTTTATAACCTATTAAACTAGTAATAGGTAACTAGTAAAAAGTTAAAGAGAATTAATAATTCTTAATTATTAAAGAATAGGTTATTTAGAATAATATCTAAAAGTAGTATTAATATTAATATAAATAATAATAATAATAGGAAGTTCTAGTTCTATAAGAAGTAGGAAACTTCATAATATTAATATCTAAATAGAATTTATTTTCAGAAAGATTCACTTTATATTATATAGAACTCTTAGCTCTATTATACTTAGGCTACTAAGTGGTCTGTTTACTAAATACTCTAATATTATAATTTGATTAATTTAGAGTATAAATAATTAAGGTAGTATAACTTTAACTCTAATAATTGATTTTCTCTAATAAATAGAAAATATAGGGTTATAAGAGTAATAAAGAATACTCAAGCCCTTATTTACCTAAAATAGGTTATTAGGATAAATATAAGTAATAGCTCAATAGCTAGAACTCTAACAAAAAAGAATACTACTAAACTTTCTCTTTATAATATTTTTATTATTCAGTATTATAGCTACTTTAGCTAGAAAGTTAGCTATATAGTCACTATTACTTAAAATTTAATTTTCTTTTAAGAAATTTAAATCTAAAGTAAATAACTATTTAATCTTTTCTTTAATTAAAATATTTAATACTTAGTTTTTATAAACTAACTAAAAGTATATATAGTAATAGTATATTAAAAAGTAGTTTAGCTTATATTTTAGAAAGTATAAAGGTTTTTCTAAGCTTTAAAAGTATTTCTTATTACTTTAAGTATTGAAAATAATAATTAAATTTTCTACTAAAATATTAAAAATACTATAATTAATCTTACTATATAAGAAAGTTTTAGAGAGATATTATATTACTTTTATAATAGTTAAAATAATTTTATCTATAAGTATAGAATTTAAATGGTTCTAAATTATAAATATATAGTTTTATATATAAGATTTAATTAATAAAAAGATTAATAAAAATATAAGATTATATATTTAAAGTATTTTAATAATAGAAGAAGTATAACTAACTACTTAAGTTTCATATATAGTATTTTATTACTTCTAAAATTACATTCTAATTACTATTTTTATAATAAGATATTTAAATCTAGAAGACTAAAGTGTTTTATAATATATTAAAATAATATTTTAGAAGTATAAGTTATTTATAATACTAAAATAATTATAGAAATTAGTAGTTTATACTACTATATTTCCTTTTATATTATAATATTAAACTAAAGTATTTTACTTATATACCTAAAGATTTAAATTATTATATAAAATTAGTTTAACTATTTACTTTAATATTTTCAAGTTTTTAAAATATAAAGACTATAAAAAGTTATATAAACTATTAGGTTTTCCTTAGTAAGATTTATAATATTTTTATATAAATTTCGAGAATAATATTTATTAAGAATTACTAATCTTTTTTATAGTTTACTTCTATAGTAGTAGAACTAGTAAGAATATTTAATTTAAGTATTTTAAAAGTTTATTAGTATTCCTTAGTTTTTAGAAAGTTACTTAAGAGTGGTTTTTAAAGAACTTTTAAAAAGAAGTTTTAATAAATAGTTATTTTAAGATTAAAATAGTCTTATAAGTTAAAAGTTTTAGTTTTTATTTAAAGGATATTATATTAATTAAACTACTAATTAATTCTCTTAAAAAATAAAAGAAGAATATCTTTAGTAGATATCTTAATATTTAAAATATATTAAATTTTAATAATATATATTTTTAATTTAGTAGTTTTTTAGTATTATAATATTTTTAATTATTATATATAACTAGAGAGTAAAATCTAATATATATTATATATAACTAAATATAGCTAAATATATTATATAAAGTTTTATTTTAAGTAGTTTAAGTAAGGTGAAGTTTATAGAAATAGCGCTAGTACCTAAGGTTTATCTAGTATAAACTCTACGCCTCGAGCGCGTTATTCCTGATAGTATCTTAGGACGGATGCTTTTCCAGCTTCTGAGCACCGTGGTGAAACCGCCTCGAAAACCCCACGCGACTTGCAAAGAAAAATAAAACGCACACTTTACATACACTTTACATACAAAGACGATCGATTTTGGTGGCGACACTCGCGGCGCTGTGGCTATAGTGCACGCGTTTTTTTGCAGGTCGCGTGCTCCCCTTATCTGCCCATTGCTTCTTTGTTTTACTTCTACTGCGTACGTACGATGTATTGTGCAGCCCTTGAGCCTTTGCTAACCCAAAGCGACACACTTCGCTGAAGCCGGGTTAGCCCAATCCTCAGAGCAGGTAGCATGGAACGCCTACGGCGCCCCCTGGTTCGCAGCCCATATCATTGACAACGATGTAATCATATCCCTGAAAGTTCTGAACTTGAAAGGTATCCCCGAGGGGGGAAAGCATGAGAGGCACGGAATGCCACCCCGGAGCTCATCGATCGTTCTTAGCGCGGACCGGCTGAGACCTGCAACAATTTTTTTCATCCCGGATGGAAGCCTGAGCCATCGAGCCAGCCAGCAACGTGCTCCCTACTGTGGTAACCTCTGCGCACTACCTACAAAGGACAACGGTAAGTGAGAGTAGAATCAGAGACGAGTTGATGAACCCCTTCTTCACAGAAATCGAGCATTAGGTTTTCTACTCGCGTTTCCCTTTTATTCTTTGAAACTTATAGGGCACGTTCTTCGCTTGCTTGGCCTACGGTAAAGCTGAAGGGGCCTGAAGACCAATTGCAATCAATGGAGCATCTTCACGTACACATAACGGAAACCAGGCGCAAGTTGCAACTCGGCCAGAGTACGGCACCTCTATGTATTAATGTCCCAAAGGGTGACGGGAGTCAAGCTCACACAACGCTCGCTTCTCCCCCGACAAGTGCGCTGCGAGTCCTATATCTGTCTGTTCTACCATCTGTCGTCGTGCGGGCATGGGCGGACACAGCCAAATTTGCCTTGCGTCCTCGCGCTCGTGCCACTCTCGCTACTGTGTAACATCTCGTAGCGATGGTCAAGAGGAAGACCCCGGTAGAATGTACTGAGTCTGTTGTAACGGACTACATCCAACTCAGTAAAGTCGCAATGGCGACTTACTCAGTAATTAGGCTCCGTTGTTCCATTACCGCCGACGACCCCAAGCCCTACGCTCGTCCCGTCGTTGGTTCATGTTGTGTGTGCTTGGAATCGTTCGCCAGATCATGCATGACCGCCATCCCAAGGATTTCATCCCATGAGGGCGCGATCCTCCAACGGGCGTAGAGCACATCCCGAGCCCAGATCAGCTCTGAACCAAACCCTGTTCCAGATGGTCGGTGTTGGGACAACCCGATACCTTCTAGAAGTTTAGGAGCCCAGCCTCAGGTTCATCTAGGATGGATCCGAGCTCTACAGATATCAAAACACTGCAAGATACCTGGTAGATGTCCTTTGGTACCGAGTGACCCTCGGCGTTGTTTTTCCATACTCTTATATCCGCAGCATGTCACTGTACATGCCATTTAGCATTCTCTACACTACATAGCATGTAGCTAAAGGCTGCTGCCACTTCCGGCGATCTCTGTACCACCAGAGACATGCCACATCACTGCGTGATGCCACAAGCGTCCGTCAGCCAGGCCCCGTGGTGACGAGGTGACATGGAACATGGGTGGTCACCCCTGGTCTTCTCAATAGGCCGCCTCCTGGCCCGTGTTTCGGGACGTGGCTATCAACAATAACAACGGACGGACGCAGCAACAAGCAAAACAATAAACAAGCTACCCAACTCGGCCCCCTGCGCATGGCCAGCGCTGTTATCTCTTCGCAAAACCAAGATACAGTAAGCTGCACCTCAAGAGCTCAGCCTGATGTTCGATTTGGAATAAGATGACCGCAAGAAAAAGCAATTGAACATGGGGAGAACCGACTGGGCAAGAGAAAGCTCCCATAATGCGACCTCTACCCTGATGTTGCTGTAGCCAGCCGTTGCCAATGATTGCCCATTGCAGTGGCAACAAGCGATGGCGAGAATTGCTCTGCCAGCCTCACTATCGTACCGCTTCGTGTCGGTGGTTTCCCGCCTCGTGATTTTTCGGCCTACATGACGCCTGTGCCTGTGCTCAGCTTACCCAGTGACCCGCCCGTAGATTCCATGTCTTCTATGTCCCTTGCCTCTTTCGACTGAGAATCCAGAACAGTAAAGATGGTCCACCTTTTTCGCCCATGCAACGCCGGCTGCCACAATGCGACGGCATGCAGTGCAATTCTTCGAAAGATGTTTATAGTACGGATACTCCGTACTCGTACGGATGCCGACGCAAAAATGCGTGGTAGGCTCTGACCTACCAGCCAACCCTCCCAGCCACCCCTCGTATTGCAATCGAAATATCCAGAGCCTGACAAGTTGAGCCTCCAAAGTTTGCGGGTGCAGTGCGGGTCTCATCCACCAGGTTTCAGCTTTATGGGATCCCCGACGTGTAGGAATGTTCAGATCGTGTGGTCGTGTACGGATAGGATAGCCTTTCTGGGGTACTGTGATGCCGATAAGAAAGGTCGTCTGTCCAACGCTTGAAAAAGCTCGCGCCGCCCGCAGAGCTATCTTAATAGTACCCGGACTGCCTCTCAGATGTTGTGCATGGCCTTGAGAATTCAACAAGACCTACCTGTACCACGATAATATGCCTGCTGCGCCGTGCCCCCCGCGGACGGCCAACTAAGCCCGCAAGCG
This sequence comes from Colletotrichum spinosum, assembly GCA_004366825.1. Taxonomy (NCBI): domain Eukaryota; kingdom Fungi; phylum Ascomycota; class Sordariomycetes; order Glomerellales; family Glomerellaceae; genus Colletotrichum; species Colletotrichum spinosum. Next base: position 77,454 of record QAPG01000135.1, on the reverse strand, counting down.
GTCCTGCCGACGAGTTGATGCCAAGCCGAGACATGCGCTGCCCTGGGGAAGTTGTAAATTAGCTGCTTAGCCCGCACAGTTTCTCTGCCGTTGCGCCACCTTTAGCCCGTTTCGGCAGAGACAAACAAACCATGGTCATGAGCAGATCAGATGAGAAAAGATAATGGCGAAAAGGCGTAATATCAGATTGGCTCTGTGGGTTTACCACAGCTACTTGAGAAATGGCCGTGTTATTTGGTCGACTGCCAAGTCTAGAGTCCTTCATGAAGCCTGTTGAGGTGTATATGCCACGACAGGTTGGCGGCTATGAGGTCTTCTGCGACACTCTCATTTGCCCGCGTCTATCCGAGGAAGGAAAAGCACGTAAACGACGGGTTCTTCTAGCCCATTCGCAATCCCAGCAAGTTGCGACATGAAGCTAGCCATGCAACATCCGCATCAGCGCGGAACCAATCGAGCGTCATGGATTGCAGAAGCTGAACGCTCAGGGCTCCAGCAACCGCCAATGCCCCCTCCTTTCACCGACTCGATGGCATGCTAAGGATTTTAGCAGATGAAGCGAGTAACACTTGAAACGACAAGAGAGAGAAAAGGCCCCCGCCCGCAGTCGCGCGCGGAGCTATTAACCCCCCCTCCAACCCCAAAAACAAAGAAGAAGAAAAGAAAAGAGGCGCAGAGCCCCCCCCCCCCCCCCCCAAAAAAAAAAGAAGAAGTTTTTTTAAGAAGCTTTTTTTAGGAGAATAACAGAGAAAGGTGGGTGGGACTCGGTGGCTCTCGTCGACATACGGATGCATATCAAGTAGTTGCGCCGTGCCGGGATAACGAAGTTCTTGGGTTGCCGATCTGCTCCGGTGGCCAGCATGGCGGGACAAGATATGAGAAATCGGACAGGGCATTTTCGGCCGCACAGCAAATGAACTTGCGTTAGCCTGGCGGCTCTTCGCAGTAGGTATGTCCATATACGTAGCCGATGCGGAGCCATTTTTTCTTTGTTTCCTTGGATCCCCGGGGCGAACACTGCGTAGCTGACCAGCTGACGATCCTGTTCTGCGAGGCGTGCAGGCATGGTTGCCAGCCGAGTCTCGATGCTCTGTACAAGTATGTAAGGCCACGAATCGACGTCCTCTCGGGCAAGACATCAACTAAGTAGAGAGCCTCTGTTGGATGAAAACATGGGCTACGGAGAAGTCGGTGTCGAAAGCTCTTCTCAAAGGCTTGCATGCTGGAACCTGTACTCTTACATCGTTGTATGTTGCAGGCGCTTGAAACCAAGGTAGGCAGGTATGCCACAGTGTCTTGCTTGCAAGGCACATGAAGTGGAAAAGGCTTCCATCGACAGGAATATTGCGCTCGACAGCGTGCACTCAGCTGCCGACCGGTGATGACGGCATACGTACGAAAAGGAGGTATTTGACGTTTCAATGCACTTGTTTTCCAATTAAATGGGCCGTAATGGGCCATGCCCTTGAGCTCAATGCAGAATGTCACCCACGTATCCGTACATATACTTCGTACACCATCGCCGGTGACGAAACTGCTGTAGGCCTAGGAACCAATACGACTTCACCCCTGTGCAGACAGCTGAGGAACACAGCAGGGCGCTATGTACTTCTACGGTACACTAGATTCGTTCAAGCTTGGATGCAGTACCATGCAGAGCGATACATTCTGACTACTCCGTATGGGCCGATGTTTCCACTTGGCTGCAGCGTCTGATCAGCGATGTGATACGGGACTGGGGAAATGCCACCATTGGGTTGGTTGTGATCCGCAGATGCATATGAGGAGACAATGACCAAAAAGTGACCCGGCACGATGGTGTGGATCTGCGCCTGAAAAGCGCCGCGAGGGCCAAGCTTATTATCGTGTACTCCGTCCTCCGTAGATTCAAGCAGCTGCTTGGAAATCGCACAACGCTAATCTTTGGGCAATTTTGATCCGAGACATTTCAGTTGCGTTGTCACTGCTGATGGCTCGTTTCCGCTGCGACCTGACAACCAGGAATGACATGCGTTCATGGATTTATCCAGAGTACTATGGTATGCTTTCAAAACGTACCCCAAGAACCTGGTCAGGTGAATCAGGCCATTCTGTGGTTTGAGATCCCACGGAACACTGAGATGATTTATTTGTGCGTGGCTGGGATTCGCTTCCCAAAGGTCATATGGAGATGGCGCGGCAACAAGTAGAGAGATTCCTTTTAACAGAAGTGTTGGGATTCAGGAACCATGCGCCCATCAGCGGCACCTGGCCTGGCTAGGCTATGGGTCCCTGGGTGCAGCATCAAATAACCATCCAGCCCGCGAGCTGACGAAGCACGCGGCGCAACACAGGGTTGCGAATCAATTTCCTTTGCGACGTCATCTCCCAGTCGCGGTCCTGCACCTACGCTGATGTCTCGACCTAATCCGCGGTTTTGGGTCGACTTCATTGAGCATCCGGCCTGTCGGGCTCACTGGATGACACAAGCTGCCCGGCTTCGAAGAGACGTCGACCCTTCATTGCCTGCAGATAGCACAGGTTACTTATAGGGAAAGTCGTACAGGACCAGTCCTGCAGATGAGGCAGTCTTTCCGATTCCAAAAGTGTAACATGCCAACGACAGTCGGTTGCGTTGCCCAAGAAAAAAACCTATGGACCTCGTGCTTGTGGTTGCTGACATAAGCCGATCGGCCCTTGAAATATTGACGGTCCGAAAATGTTCCAAGTGACATCCGATGGACGGGAGGTCCCGCCACGGCCAGGGAAAAAAAAAACGGCCTACAGGCCCCGCATTGCTCAAATCAACGTCAACGTAGATCTAGTTACTTGAATCTCACTCCACACGTGAGCGTTGCACACCATACACGCGAAACCCGTCATCACAGCCTTTAAAGTGACGGACGCAAGGCTCGGATTGTCTGTTGTCTTCCGACGAACTTAGATTCGGAGTTGAAGCTTGCGATTCGGATCAGAAGCTGCACACACCGCTTAAAGTCTTACCGTCACCACCCTACACACCAGAACATGGAGGCCGAAATCCGAACTCTTCTGCCCAATGTCGATCCAGTGCTCTCCGAGTACTCGGTGGGATACCTGACCCATGCATCGACGCTTTGGTCCGATGAGGAGGAGCTGTCTGGTCCCTCGCCACTCTCTGAGGCAGCATTCGCCGTTACTGAGTTGCTCCTCTCTGCGTCTGGCAACCCCGACTCCAAGCTTCAGCAGAAAATCGAACAGCTTGTCCAAAAATGGGTGAACAAGTACAGCGATATCAACGGCACCCAGCGAAATGGCCCATCAGCCGTAAGGCGACTGGATCAGACCTTCCAGGTCAGCTCGCAGCGCAACATGTCGTCGACCCTAGGTGTTGCTACCGGTGCTGTTGACCTCGAATCGGCCAATGCACGTAAGGTCGAGTCTAAAGTAGACAGAAAGAAGCTTGAGAAGGCCGAACGGAAGATCGCTGCCAAACAGCAGAAGAAGACGTACAAGACCGTCGAGTATGAGGCTTCTAAGCTGCTCAACCAGCCCGAGTCCACCCAGTCTTACGAGGAGTTCTACATGGCGGTCAACCCTCTGCAGCTCGGCGCTACAGGCGGCAACAAGACGAAGGATATCAAAGTCGACAACGTGGATGTGTCCATTGGGGGAGTGCGCATTTTGACCGACACGAACTTCACCTTGGCCTACGGCCACAGGTATGGTCTCGTTGGACATAACGGAGTGGGTAAATCCACGTTGCTTCGCGCACTGGCCCGCAGAGAGTTGCCCATTCCGCCTCACATCTCTATCCTGCACGTCGAACAGGAGGTAGGGTCTTCTTTCCAGTGTGCACGAACGCCGTCTGACATGCCAACAGCTCACTGGTGACGACACCCCTGCCATCCAAGCCGTCCTGGATGCCGACGTCTGGCGCAAGGTGCTTCTGAAAGAACAAAATGTGAGTGATGGAAGTCCCGATGAGTGTCCCCCGGCAGAAAATGCTAAACGATGACAGGAAATTACGCAAAAGCTGGCCGATATCGAGGCTCAGCGCGCATCCATGGCCGATACTTCGGCCGACGCTGCTAAGCTAGACCAAGACAGAGAGGTCCAGGACAACAGACTCGGCGACATCCAGGCTAAGCTGGCAGAGATGGAGTCTGACAAGGCTGAATCGAGGGCCGCAAGTATCTTGGCCGGTCTGGGTTTCTCGGCCGAACGCCAGCAGTACGCGACCAAGACCTTCTCCGGTGGTTGGCGTATGCGTCTGGCTCTGGCGAGAGCACTGTTCTGCGAGCCCGACTTGCTTCTTCTCGACGAACCCTCGAACATGTTGGACGTTCCTTCCATTGCTTTCTTATCGAACTATCTTCAAGGATACCCCAGCACAGTGCTTGTCGTTTCTCACGACAGAGCTTTCCTCAACGAAGTTGCGACGGACATCATTCATCAGCACTCTCAGCGCCTGGACTATTACCGCAGTGCAAACTTTGAGTCCTTCTACGCAACTCGCGAAGAGCGTAAAAAGACAGCCAAGAGGGAGTATGAAAACCAGATGGCCCAGCGAGCCCACTTACAGGCCTTCATCGACAAGTTCAGATACAATGCGGCCAAGTCATCCGAGGCGCAGTCGCGTATCAAAAAGTTGGAGAAGATGCCTGTTCTCGAACCCCCTGAGACCGAATACAGCGTCAAATTCAAGTTCCCTGACGTCGAGAAGATGACACCTCCGATTATCCAAATGACGGGTGTCACCTTTGGCTATTCCAAGGACAATATCCTGCTGCGCAATGTCGATCTTGATGTCCAACTGGACTCTCGTATCGGCATCGTCGGACCCAACGGTGCTGGTAAGACGACGGTGCTCAAGCTGCTGATTGGCAAGCTCTCGCCCACGTCAGGTCTCATCTCCCAGAACCCGCGCCTACGTGTTGGTTTCTTTGCCCAACATCACGTTGACGCGCTGGATCTTACCGTGAGCGCAGTGAGTTTCATGGCCAAGACATATCCGGGCAGGACGGACGAAGAGTACCGCAGACAGCTCGGTGCTTTCGGCATTACGGGCACGACTGGTCTGCAGAAGATGGAGGTGCTTTCCGGTGGTCAGAAATCGCGTGTGGCGTTTGCCTGCCTTGCTTTGACTAACCCTCACATCCTGGTACTCGACGAGCCTTCCAACCATCTTGATATCGAAGCCATGGATGCTCTGGCCGAAGCCCTGAAGGAGTTCCAGGGCGGTGTACTGATGGTTTCTCACGACGTGACCATGCTGCAGACGGTGTGCACATCGCTTTGGGTTTGCGATGGTGGCACAGTTGAGAAATTCCCCGGAGACGTCCAGGCATACAAGAAGAGGATCGCTGCACAGGCGGACGCTGCTGGTGTCGTCAAAGCTCATTAGATGTAGTCATAGAAAACCTGTAGGTACGGTACTTCGCCGTCCAGTGCAAAAACTTGTTTGATGTCTTCCTTGTTTGTTCCTCTGCGAAGCATAAGTACCAGCAGAATGCGAGTTTAAAGAGTGTCGAGCTCGCGAAGGAAATCGGCGAATGTCATTTCACCGTGAGCTCAGTTGAGGGTGGTGGATACGCCAGTGGGTACTAGGCTGGTCGACTACTCTGCTAATTTGGCGCTTCTGATGAGCAAAGGCAACTTTGTGTGTTAGCGCATCCCAGTTTCAATTGCACATCGGATTTTTCAAGCAGGCTGATGGCGCGCTAAGAAGTATGTACCAGATTGGACTGCCTGCCTTCCATACGACGGACGGCTTGGGTTCCGAAGACGACCGACATTTCTGGCTGGCTGGCTGACTGACTGTGCTGGGTGTGAGGAGCTTCAATGGTAGGTTTGACTCGAAGCCAAACTAAGCAGTTCCAACCCCATCAGAACGCAGACGGCTGCCCTCTTAGGCGAGACAATATCAAATGCTCGTGTTCAGTATTTCATGAGCATTATCGTGAAGCCGATGTTATATCGTAGGTAGTCTGTGATACCAAAGGGACAGGGGGCTGCTGCCTTCGTGCCTGACAGTAAGAAAGGCGGGTACGTACTTCCGGCGACTTAAGACCCCACTGCCGATTGGCCTTTAGGTGGGTGTCTCGCGCTAAGCTACACGTGTATACCCAACCAAGAGCGTGCACGGGCCCGAATAGTAAACAAGCGAGCTACCCCCTTCCCCTTCCACTACCCCTTCCACTACCCCTTCCCCCTGGCCTCGCTGGCGGTTGGGTGGTGGCCTGCAGCTGGTCCAGTCGCTCTGCTCTTCAACTCGCCCCGTGGCGGTGAACAAAATCACATCCACCTACAAACAAAAATCCAACAACCTCTTCCCCTACCTTTCCTCGACCTCATCCACCCTCCACCAACCCCGTCATTGAAGCTTCGCCTAGCTGTCAAGCAAAGAATCATCCTTCAGTGTCGGCCATAATCAGCTCACGGCTTTCCGTTATTCAAAATGCGTGAGATTGTAAGTCACTCGCTCTTTCCCTCAAAACAACGCCCTCTGCGACGCGTCCGACAACCTGGCCCCTGAACCACCGCCGAAAATCCATCGATCGCGATCTTTCCTCAATCCCAATGGACAACTCCTTCGTTCACCGCGCTGACATGGAATCTTCTCAAAAATAGGTCCACCTCCAGACCGGCCAGTGCGTAAGTCTCTCTCCCAGTACCCAACCCGACGGCTTGGATGCGGGGCTAACTGCTTGAACAGGGTAACCAGATTGGTGCTGCCTTCTGGTGCGTAAATAGACGTCGGCGACGCGGCGGCAACGATGCTTCGCACATGACGAATACTGATAATACCACAGGCAAAACATCTCCGGCGAGCATGGCCTCGACAGCAATGGCGTGTATGTCACTAGCTCTGCTAAGGCCACGTCAAGAATGGACGGCTAATCTCTGCGAACAGGTACAACGGCACCTCGGAGCTCCAGCTCGAGCGCATGAGCGTCTACTTCAATGAGGTTTGTTATCCTATAGCCCCGCACGAGACAGGAAAAGCACGCTGACTTGTGCTCCTTCGCAGGCCTCCGGTAACAAGTACGTTCCCCGTGCCGTCCTTGTCGACTTGGAGCCCGGTACCATGGACGCCGTTCGTGCCGGTCCTTTCGGCCAGCTCTTCCGCCCCGACAACTTCGTTTTTGGTCAGTCCGGTGCCGGCAACAACTGGGCCAAGGGTCACTACACTGAGGGTGCCGAGCTTGTCGACCAAGTCCTCGATGTCGTTCGCCGCGAGGCTGAGGGCTGCGACTGCCTACAGGGTTTCCAGATCACCCACTCCCTCGGTGGTGGTACTGGTGCTGGTATGGGTACCCTCCTGATTTCCAAGATCCGTGAGGAATTCCCCGACCGTATGATGGCCACCTTCTCTGTCGTGCCGTCACCTAAGGTCTCCGACACCGTCGTCGAGCCCTACAACGCCACCCTCTCCGTACACCAGTTGGTTGAGAACTCCGACGAGACCTTCTGCATTGACAACGAGGCTCTGTACGACATCTGCATGCGTACCCTCAAGCTGTCCAACCCCTCCTACGGCGACCTGAACCACCTGGTCTCCGCCGTCATGTCAGGTGTCACTACCTGCCTGCGTTTCCCCGGTCAGCTGAACTCCGACCTGCGCAAGCTGGCTGTCAACATGGTTCCCTTCCCTCGTCTTCACTTCTTCATGGTCGGCTTCGCTCCCCTGACCAGCCGTGGCGCCCACTCCTTCCGCGCCGTCAGCGTTCCCGAGCTCACCCAGCAGATGTTCGACCCTAAGAACATGATGGCTGCCTCTGACTTCCGTAACGGTCGCTACCTGACCTGCTCGGCCATCTTGTGAGTTCCCCGACTGCACACCCTCTACTTTCATGTACTTTGGACGCTAACTACTAATTTTCTAGCCGTGGCAAGGTTGCCATGAAGGACGTCGAGGACCAGATGCGTAACGTCCAGAACAAGAATTCCTCCTACTTCGTCGAGTGGATTCCCAACAACGTCCAGACCGCTCTTTGCTCCATTCCTCCTCGTGGCCTCAAGATGTCATCTACCTTCGTCGGAAACTCCACCGCTATCCAGGAGCTCTTCAAGCGCGTTGGCGAGCAGTTCACTGCCATGTTCCGTCGCAAGGCTTTCTTGCATTGGTACACTGGTGAGGGTATGGACGAGATGGAGTTCACCGAGGCTGAGTCTAACATGAACGACTTGGTCTCCGAGTACCAGCAATACCAGGACGCTGGTGTTGACGAGGAGGAGGAGGAGTACGAGGAGGATGTTCCCCTCGAGGAGGAGGTTTAAGCACACTAGACGCTGCTGAGGACCAACAACGTTACACCCCATCGGTGGTGGAATTTCGCTTCGCGTTTCTGGCTTATCGCCAGAGAATGGGCTTCTAGATATACCTCTCTTAGTAGTACGCGTACGCCTGACGTATCAATCGAGTACGACCCATCAGAGATTTCTCTGTGTACAAAGCATTCATTTTATATATGCCTAAGTCCCAATCAATTGGACAGTGACTGATCGTAACCAGATGAACGATACGCTTTTCAAGTGAAGTATGCATCGAACAACGATGCCGTAGATGTTCCCATACTTTTTCGCGCCGCAGTCGCAGTTGATTGGCACCAATGAGGAAGAGCTGAAAGGTGGGGCTAGACCGGCTGACTAAGGCAAGGAAAAGTTCCTGAAGCTGCTTCACTTGGCATCAGACGAGCAGCACGCATGCGCGCATTGGGAGGTAGCTCGCCATTCGACGACGACCGCAATGCTTGCCCCTAGTCGAGGAATGGCCTTGAGGCAGGCCTTGGCCTCCTCGCCAGCCACGATGATACCGGCCTTTCTGTTACCAGCACTTCACACTCTGTCACGAAGACAATTCTCCTGGACACCGATACGGCCATCAAAGCTCGGTCGCACGCCGCTCTCGATTCCGCCTGGCGTCGAGATGCTAGTCAGCGAGCCCAAATTGAAGAAGGATCCGACGAGCTACTTGAAGGTGTATAAGAGGACGGTCTCTGTCACCGGCCCTCTCGGTGCGTCTCCTGCAGCGTCATGGAACGAAGGGGCGGACTTGGATCACTAACTTGCTGTGAATAACAGGGAAGCTCGAGCTCGAGATAGACCCCTTCATGAAGATTGAGCAGGATGCCGAGTCCAACAGGGCGATCTTGAGCGTGGAAGACTCCAACAATAAGGAGCAACGCGAGATGTGGGGTAAGTGCAAGCATTCACCATCTCTCACGAACACTTCAACCTCCCGCCCTTGTCTCGGGTAATTCGACGACGGTTGGACTAACGTATGCCAATTCCCTCACAGGTACGACATGGGCCTACCTCCAACGCTACATCATGGGCGTTTCTGAGGGCCACACGGCTCTTCTCCGCCTGGTCGGCATTGGGTATCGTGCCTCGGTTGAGCGGCGCAGCGGCAAGGAGGACTATCCCGGCCAAAACTTCCTCTGCCTCAAGCTCGGCTTCACGCACCCCATCGAGATGGGGATCCCCCAAGGCGTCAAGGTCACCGCGGCCTCTCCGACGCGCATCTTGATCGAGGGCATCGACCGCGAGACGATCATGAGCTTCGCTGGGCGGGTGAGGAAGTGGAGGCCGCCGGAACCATACAAGGGCAAGGGTGTTTTCATCAACGATCAAACCATCAGGTTGAAGCAGAAGAAGATCAAATAGACGACGCGGGAAGATTTGGGGGTGTTGGCGGTGAGCTCATTGCCACTGCAACGAACATTGATACAACCGCTACAGCAGCCGAGTGCATGGCCTTGGTATGCGTCTGGTGCCAGAGGAGCTGCAGGAGGGCTGTGGACTTTGCTGTATATCACCGAACGGATTGAGGAAGATACATTGTATACTATTGTGATTTTACAGGTTCTGGAACGGGAATTTAATTCAGGCCGTCGAGTTGCTGCATCGGTGTATCTATCAGGAGAAACGCACAATTGGCCTTTCTGGCATTTTCCTCCCCTGGTGGATGTCAAGAGGAGCTCGTGAAGACCCGGCGCGGAGTCTTTTAGATGCCAGAGTCTTTCATTTGGAGCCATGAGGAAGCAATCGTGAGGTCACAACTAGAGACAAGGGCTGTACCAATCCTCCGGTATATGCATAAACTGCAGCTACTCTACTTACTTTATACACAGTAGTCGCATGTTGCGCCTCTTTATACGTAAACCTAGATTTCGAGGGGTAGCAACCGGTGCGAAACCGCTAAGTCCGTGTCCACTCTGACCCGGTGTCAGTGTGGAGACCGCAATCTACTTATCTAGGAACACCCGGCGCTATAAGCACCTAACCATGGTGCCTATAGGGAAGGAGCAGATACCTACGCGCATCTCGTTAGGTGCCTCTCGGTAGCGGTTGTCCTTGCAGAGCTCGCGCGGTAGTGCTCGGTAACAAGTGCCGCCCAGCGAGTCTATCGTCTTCGGTTTCTTAGGGAATTCATACAGTCCTACAATTCCGTCGCATATCTCGAAAAGTTTCACTTCCAAGTGCCACCGCCACCACTTCGCACCTCGACAGTCTCTACAACTTCTTTCAACGTCACACAAACAGCCACGAGATGTCTGCCGCACCACAGCTCCGCTCCATCTACCGCTCTCTCCTGCGCGAGCTCCCACCGCGTCCCATCCTGGCCCGCGAACGCTCACCTCTTCACAACCGTCTTCGCGACAGCTTCGCTAACGCCGCCGCCGCCACCCACCGCGCTGAAGCCAAGGCGGCAGAGGCTGAGCAGCTCGCCGCCTACCTCCGCGCCCAACGCACATACGTTACCCTTGTCGAGCGATATAACCCGGGTATGAACATGGACGAGGAGGAGCGTGTGCGCCTCACGGCTCGGAGAGTCGGCATGGATCTGCCCAAGGAGTTCCAACGTCAGAGATAGACGCGTGCGACCCCACTGCCATGGTCAACTCGACATAATTTGCTTATCGTAGCAAAGCCAGGACCGAGCGGGCACCCGTCAACCTCTCAGCTGCTTGCCGAGTTACGCCTGCGCAACGCGCCGAACTCTCGCCGCGCTGTGTTGCAAACCTAAATTCAGCTACGAGAATCGAGAGGCAATGGTACATACGAAGCGAGACAACAGCCCCAGAGCCTGCATGTATATGTATCAACACACGGAAGGCGTTGGGCGGATATCCTGATTTAGAGCTCCATAATATCAACATGCTTGTCTTAGTGCCAGTTTCCTCAGGCACGACGTTACAACTCAACTGCAAGCCGTCGACCATGCTCGAGTCTTGTCACTCAAGTGCTTCCTAGCGTCAGTCAGTCTTCTCTCAAGGCGTTGCGTATGTTCATCAAAACGCATGCCCGAGCAGCACATTATCGTGAGTATCTTTACAAATCTAAACTTCAGTAGAAGGCAAATGTTCAAGATTCGGTACGTGCGAAGCACAAAGGGGGTATTTACGCTTATGGCAGTTGTGATGACGGCGTTCATAACCCGTCCTCCTCGTTCATAAATCACACGGCGGCAGATCAGCTTCAAACGTTGCCTACACCGCCTTCTTCCAACGTCTCGTCCCAGCCTCCTGTCTGCAAGAGGTGCTCGCCCAGCGTTTGCTTGACATTTTTGATATTCTCGCCGAGGGCGCTGTGCCACTGTTCTTGCACGACGCGAACCTTTTCCTTGAGGTCATCCGTCAACTTTTGACCTTCTTCGCGACGAAGTCCTTGAGCTCGTGCCTCACGCTCCTCGACTCCGTGCTCTCGCCCCTCGTCGTCTTCAACCTCGCTCTGCAGCAACTTGGCCTTGGCGTGCGTCACAGCCTCCTTGACCTCGTGCAGCAGGCAGAGCAGGTTGGTCTGTGACTCCATGAACTGGTACGTGCTCTTCTCTGTATGTAGAATCAAGCTGAAAAGGTATTGCAAAGGGTGCGAATGGTACGAGGGATTCTCCTCGTACTCCGCCGTCGGAATCTGGATATTGAAGTCATCCAGATCCTGTGGGATCTTCTCCAGTAACCGACGGAGCGGCGGCGCAATATCCCAAAAGGCAGATAGCTGCACCTCGACGCCTTGCATGACATTCTGCTCCACGACGGACTGGAACGCTTGCGTTCGCGAGAACACCTCTCGCGCGAACGCCAGCTGACGTTTGGCAGCGTCTTCGGCGAAGAAGGCCTCGGCGTTGCGCAACTTCTCCTGGTTGCCGGCGAGCCTGTACGGAGTCAGGACCACATCGCGGTAGCGGTTGTTACGGTCCGTAAGAATGTCGTAAATGGCCCGGTGCAACATCTCCCTCGCCTCGAATATCCACTTCAGAAGGGTCAGCTTCTCGAGCAGCTCGGGCTTGTCGTCGCCCTCCTCCTGGGGCATGTCTGCCGCGCTCAAAACGTCGTCAAAGAGACCACTCGCCAGCTTGTCAAAGAGGGCCGTGGCCGTGGCGATGCGTCCCGTCACCAGGTCGTTTAGCGGCATCACGACCTGGGCCTGGAACTGCTCAAACTCCGTTCGTCCAAGCTCCTTCATTTTGTCCTTCTCCGCTGCCACGGAATCCTGCTCAATGGCCGACGCCTCTGCGAAGGTCATGTTGCCGACGTTGACTTCTTGCTGAAGGTTGTTCCTGAGGGCTTGTCGTCGATCGGCGGATGACTTGGCGGCCTCTTCTCTTTTCTTGGAGCTGGTGAGTTGAAACCTCTCCTTTGTGGCCTCAATCTCTGAAAGATCACTGAGTTGGCGTACGGCCATTCTCGTTTCCGTGAGCTCCGGGTGATTGTTGTTCACGGCGGGATGGTGACGAGGATAAGGAGGGGGGAGCGTGACCAACCGCGACACGTCGAGATGGGCTAGGTTGAGAGTTGTTGGTGAACTGGATGACGTCAGGGATTGCGCCGAGTATCGCAGTGCTTGCGGCGTCGACTCGTGCTCCGGCTCGTGCCAACCAGTCTTCTCCGGGGGGTACTCGCTCGATGGCCGACCATCACTCGGACCATCATGCGGGCTATCCTCCCACTGTAGAGCCTCTCGAGCCTCCTTCGGCACTCCCATGTACTTTGACTCTCTCTTGGATCTCTCAACATACTTGCCTCCCGTACCAGAAGAACCAGCCTCCCACCATCTGCTTGAAGGGCGGCCCCGAGAATCAGCTTCGTCAATATTGTCACTCACACTCATGCTCAGAATCGGGGAAAGAGACGGCATGTAATTCGAGGTCCAATTAACGTTGTTTGGCGGGCCTCCTATAGGCGAGACGGGGATGTTGGCGGATGCTGGGGCGGAACTGGACTCCCCGGGCGTTTCGTGGTATATCGAATGCAGAGAGCCACGATGGGATCGAGTGGGCTCCGACGGCTGCGGTGTCCATTCGGCCTGTGACGCTCCGGATTCTCGCCTTATTACCATGGGACGGAACAGGTCTCTTGTCAAGTCGAATATCTCCGAGCCCATGGCACCGATGGCTGAAGAGTATCTCTCACGCCTGATGCGGGATTCGTTCACGATGAAATCCGCAAATATCCGAACACGCTCCGCATCAGTGGCGGCGGTTGACTCCTTGACAGCAAAGGCCTGAACCCGCTCTATCGTCTCGTGGCAGAATTGATCGGCAGTCTGTGTAATCACTGTCTGCTTTGTGTTTGACAACGATGCCGACAAAGGTTCTTCGGTGCCTGGCGTCGTGGATCTAAACCGAGTCTGCGAGCTGGACGCCGAACGAGTCTGCGGCGGCGGCGTAGGCAGTGCTTTTGGCACCACACTCGGAGACCCGGATATCATTGATATATTATTCTTCGAATGGGGCGAGAACGGAGGGGTTGCAGCATCGATGCGAGGCCGCTGGGCTGAGCCGGATGCTCTTGGCGTTACCGACTGTTCGTCCGTCCGGGACGTCTCGTCTGCAGAATACCCTCCACTTCTGGGTGTCGACTTGTTGAATGTCATCTTGCGAGACAGGGTCGTTTCATTAGGAACAACGATGTCGCTGAGCTGCACCGGGTTGATAGCGCCGTCTATTGAGTGGTGTTGTGTGCTGAATCGATGGCGACTCTCTGCTCGACGCTGTACAATCGTCTTGTCGTGGCGCACCGCTCTCGCGCGGCTTAGACTCCCAGAGCTGAGGGCACCAGAACTGCTCGACTCTCCGGTTTGAGCGGAACTGGCTGCACTGGCAGTGTCGATGGTTAAACCCGATGAACCTCTGCCATGTGCAGGTCGAGCGGGCGTCTCTGGCTGATCTGCCCAGTTGGCCGGGGTGGGAGGCACTGGTCCTAAGGCCGTGACGCCGCTCGGCGGGGGCCGTCTTGTCGGCGGCGAGGCCATCGGCGTTGTCGTTCTATGCATGCTCTGCAGACTCTGCGATCTTGACGATGCCGGAGGCGGGCCGGGCGGTGGCGGTGGGAGCGGCATACCGGGCTCCCATCTAGTCTGCGATGTCGACCGCGAACGGGCGGATGTCGGTGTCTCTACCGCACTGGCGGAGGCAGCCCGCCGCGCCCCGGGCGGCCCCTGAGAGGAACCGGAGTCGTTCCGTTGAGGCAACGGATGGGGGATCTGGATCTGAAGAGGAGAGGGTCTTGCAAGTGGTACAGGCGGTACTGGTTGCACTGGTTCTGGTGGGCTAGAGTCATGGTGCTCGCGACTACGTCTCAGCGAGTGAAGCCCGAAGCGTCTCTCTCGGGAACTTGGCCGGCCGCTGACTCCTGGAGGGGGAGGGAACGACGTGGTTGCAGTAGGCTCTGGGGACGGTCTATGGATGTTCGTCGGAGGAATTCGCGCCGCCGAAGTATTGGCTGCAGGCGACGACTCGAAGATGCCGCTCTGTGGCCTCTGGCTTCTGGGGGGACTATACGGAGGCGGGGGAAGCGGTGATCCTGCTAGAGTCTCAACAAGGCATACTCAAAGAGGAAAACATGCTGTAAGGGGCATTACTTTGTTCGGGGTACTGACGAGCTTGCTCATGACCAGCCCCGGGTGATCCAAACCATTCTTGCGGATTGTAAGGCTGGATCGAGCTCGCAGGTGTAAGAGCCGAGTGGAGAGGCGTCGATGACACAGCAGACAGCGGGGTGTTGATCTGGCTATGGTAGGGACCCAAAGACTGTGTCAGTAGTGGGTTGAGACCCTGCCGCAACCGAGTAGGATCACGAGAATTACTCATGATCGCCGAGACTGAAATGCCGAGCAACTCGAGATGCGCTGGGAAGTGAGAACAGCTGAGAACCCAGAGACGGAACGAAGGCCAGAGGAGATCCCTGACGCTGTCTCATGGGAAACGATTGGCAATTTGACCCAATCGACACCTTTTCTCGTTGTCTTATTTTTACCGTCCCGCTCAACTCGAACAGTCAAGAGGCAATCTCATGTCGAGAAACACACTACGCAACCGAGGACACGGACAGGTAGCCGGCAGGCGAGGTCGTGTCACACCTTTGAAAGGGAGGCGCGGCTGAAGCAAAGTTGAGGGAAAATTGATGGGAGGATGCAGGAGATAAAAAGAGCCGTCCATGTCTAGGCCTAGTCTGCTGCAGCGAGCTCAACCTCCTGCATATTGACGAGGTACACACATGACATTACATGCGTACAGGAGGGTAGCAGGGATGGCTACGCACATTGTATTGATCGCCCGCAGACAAGCCAACCCCTGTCGCACTTGGGACTTGGTAAACGAACTGAAGGCGTCGCAGCCGGTCGGTAGTGTACGAAAGGAGGTAAAAGGCGGCCACCCGGCAACAACATGAGGAAGACAGGAATAGCAGCTGGGCCTGGGGCAGAAGCACGACGGTGGAGCTGATGATCATGGCTCTACAATCAATACCCATAGGCTCGACGTTTGAAGGTGAATGTTGGAATACAGTAGAGATGTTGACCAAACAGACTTGGGTACTGACCTCTGGAGGCGGCGGCGCACAGCAAACAAACTCAAGGAAACTCTCATGGAGCAAGAATATGAAGTGCTTGAAGGTGGAATTGGGCAACTGACAACCAGCGACTCTCTCTGTTGTGCCGTCACTGCTCGGCTCTGCTTTCTCGTCGTAAAGATCAGACCGGTGCGAAAACGCGTCTCTAATCGGCGCGACACAGCATCATGTCCAAACTGGCGATGGCAGTGCCCTATCGGCGTTCAGTGTGTACAGAAAGGCCGGAAGGATACCTAGGTATCCGTACTTGGTTGGTAGACTCCTTTCGTGGCTGGGAGTGAGCATCGACGCTAACACTGAGTGTATCACTTTTTCTGTCAACCGCTTGCCAAGACAAGAGACTCATGGGGACGTTGAGGAGAAACGAAGACGATTGGCTGGGTGTTTGGTTCGGACGTGGCTCTATTCTTGGATCCCACTGTTGAGACCCTGGCTCTTTGGGAAAGGCATGTCCGGGTCATGATTGGGTACAGTATTGGTGTCAAAGGCTGCCGGCGCTTAGATCCTGGTCAACTTTTGCCCCGAGTCTTTTCCCTCAGTCGAGTTACTCGCATCTGTGACCGGTCCTCGAAGGGGTTCGGATCATGGGCTGGCAGAAGTTGGAAGAGACTCGCATTAGCGTCTAGCAAGTTTTGTTCCTACCTCAGCAACCTAATCAGCAAGCAGGCCTTGTGCCCAGATCCTCACCGACTCAAGTGTCGGCCCTGTGGCAGAGCAGATGCTGGCTGTCGGGGGCGGCGGGTGAGAGGCAGTGACCGAGCGTACATAGTAAGCAACATCAAGACGAGTGGATCTGTGGGTAGGTGTCCGCAGCTGTCCATCTTGTATGCGTGGCTGCCTGGTACAGAGGAGAAGACGCGGGGGTATTTCTACATATTGTACGGAGTAGCTCAGACAATGGTTCATCGGGTCGGGAGTGTGAGAAGCTGTGCAGGTCTACCGGGATAAAGCTCGATCGTCAGAAACATCTTCATGTAGCCTGCCGTCTTGCCGGTTCTTCCTGAGTTCTCCCTGACTGTCTGTTGGAGCCCACATCCCTCACGCGGGGCCGTCGCCGGGCATCGCTTCACGTAGAAGACCGAAATCGGTGCTGCCATGTATTCCGATGATGGGAACGATTCGTCAATGATTTCGAATAGAAGGAACTTCCGAACGTTGGCTATGATGTCGGAATTCGCAGCGCATCCATCTAACACGCATTTGCAGTGTGACTGGAGTAAAGTGAAGAAAGCCAACTGCAGCAGCTTCCAGGAAAGACCAGAAACCTAAAAGGACTGACTGCATCTAATTTTCGTGCGAATGGACTGGACAGAGGGTCTTTCGTATGAATACGAAGTACAAGTATCCATACGCTGTCATGAGTGCTTTATCTCCTAGGTATCTACATCTGCTGTGGCGGAAATAATCTTTGTCCGCAATGAGCCGGGGCACAGACCAGGCGGGGCCGCCGCAAGGCGGCCAAACCATGGCGCCGGCTGAGGGCCGACAAAATTCTAGAGCTTTCTCTCGCAGACTTCCATATTTTGACTTATTTTCCACGTTCTTCATCCTTCCATTCCGCAACCCTCTTCTGCCATGACCATCCCAAGCGCCAATCCGCATTGAGGTAAGAATACCTTTTCCTTCACGATATCATCCTTTCACACCGCGTCTTTCCACGTCTTTTCTCCTATATGATGATACGCCAGCTGGCACCAGTCATAGAGTGATTTGTACTCCCTTCATTGATGACAAACGCTGCGGTCTACGACCAAACTCTGATACACGGAGAACTTTACGATTCAACAATCACGCCATTATACCTACACTAGCTCATTTCGCTAACCAGCTCGCGGGATTCAGTCACGTTTTCCTCCTCACAGCCTGAGATCAGATCCGAGTCACCGCTGGCAAGATGGTCCTCCACAACCCCAACAACTGGCACTGGGTCAACAAGGATGCCGCGCCATGGGCGAAGCAATACCTCGAGGGAAGCTTGACCCAGGTCGAGGCAGCGGAAGGCGGTGTCACGGCTAAGATTAGCAAGGTTGTGAGCATGGATGGCGATGTCGACGTCAGCCAGAGGAAGGGAAAGGTCATCACCATTTACGACGTGAAACTCGTTCTAGAATACTCTGGTAGGTCTCTACTGCAATGCAAGCACTCTGTTCATCCTGTAAATGTCCATCCAAATTTGCCCGCCGTTGTTCTCCCGTTGTGACGTTCGTGCTTGGCCATGACTAACATCGTGCAGGCACCACTTCTGAGGAAGCTGAGGTTTCTGGTACCATCACCGTACCCGAGGTCGCTCATGATACTGAGGAGGATGAGTTTGTGGTGAGCCGTGTCCTGAAGTCTCTGTCGTGTGACCACTGCTGAGAGTTGTTACCTCCAGTTTGATATCGACATCTACTCCGAGTCCAAGGAGAAGCAGCCTGTCAAGGACTTGGTCCGTTCCAAACTTATCCCTCAGCTTCGCAAGGAGTTCTTGAAGCTGTCGGGTGCCTTGATCGCCGAGCACGGCAAGGATATCCAGCACGCTCCTGGCTCTAACCCCTCGAGCGGCTTCACGACGCCCAAGTACCACCCGCAGACCGCTGGCGCCAAGGTTCCCGTGACCACTAGCGTTAAGAGCAGTTCTGGCAAAGTCGTCAACACAGTCACTCTGACCGACACGGCCGAGTTCCGCACTCCTGCCGAGGAGGCCTATCAAACATTTGTTGACCCTGCCCGCATCGCGGCGTTTACCCGCGCTCCTCCCAAGGTCTTTGAGGGTGCCCAGAAGGGCGGCAAGTTCGAGCTGTTTGACGGAAACGTCAGCGGCGAATACCTCGAGCTCGATGCTCCCAAGAAGATCGTCCAGAGCTGGCGCTTGAAGCAGTGGCCGGAGGGTCACTTCTCCAAGTTGAGCATCGAGTTTGATCAGAACGACGTCGACCATGTGACACTGATGCGTGTCAACTGGGACGGCGTTCCTGTTGGCGAGGAGGACGCCACCAAGCGCAACTGGCAGGAGTATTACGTCAACAGTATCAAGCGCACCTTTGGGTAAGCTTGGGTCTGGCACCGGCTGCGCGTAGCAGCGAACGCTAACATGAAGATTAGGTTCGGCACCATTCTGTAAATCGGCACTGATGCATGATTGCAACAATTATAAGAGCACGCGACTTCGCGGAAAACGATAACCCAGTAGTGAGAAAGCCTGAAAGTTCTTTCATCGATACGAACCGGCTGAGCCGTTTGGAGACATTGTCTTTCGATACCCAAGGCGCTCGAAGTTGTCCGTGGTTCTGGTAGTAGAGCAAGTCAGGCATCCAGGCATCACGGAGTTGCAACATGGGGTACGAATTCGATGAGTTTTGTCTAGACGAAACCGAACATAAGGTCCAATGCACCCCCATAATCCTTCCCCGACCTTGATTGATGTAATGCGCCCTTGCCATGAAGCACATGTGGAACATGCCTGTCATCGCCTCGTAATCTGTGTGGTTTCGCGAGTGCCCTCGCGTAAGATTACTAACCCATTCACAAAGGAGATGCCTTCGGTGAATTCCGTGGCCTTCCCACCGCCTCTACAGACGGCTGGTCGCGCTTCATATTGAAGTTGTAATTTGGGACGAATATGTCGGCAATATTGTCCCAAAGTCCCAAATCATACAGGTTTTCTACATCCTTCAGATGCCACACGCGCTCCCACTCGCCTTCCCCCGGACCATGTGATGGAGGAGGCATCCCATCGTCGGTCCTCGCCAAAACTTGCTGGGTTTCCAGAGGCCAGCGTGTCTTCAGTGGTTCGTACTGTGTGTTTTTCGCACGGTTGGCAGGCATGCTGCGCTTGAAAGCACATCCGTCGTCCATCTCTGCCTTCCAGTCGGACCACTTGAGCGATTCGTTGGTGGTGGTGCCACAATATATCAGCCAAGAGGTATATCCCAATAGGCCCCATACAAGAGGGGACGTCATGGCAGCGAGGAGCGTCACTGCCCCCATGCCGACATTGTCCTGAAGGGCCCAGCTCCAGATGAGCAGGTACTCTTTCATGCTCATGTCCTTCGGCGGCCAGACGGACCAAGCCGGATACTCTGGCAGTATCTTGGTAGACAGAATAGAAAACCCCAGGGAGGCACCGTAGACTGTGAGGAACGCCGTGGAGAGCAGGAGAAGCACAAAATAGTGCTGGTTCTTGTACCCGACGCAGCCGTTGATGAAAATGCAGTGGTGATCGAGCTTCGCGACGCACCGCTTGCAAATACTGCAATGCTTCGAGCGTGGTGGCTTGAGAAAGCCGCACGTACTACATTTCTGACCAGGGAAGAAGATGGAGTAGTCGTAAGGGTACAGTGACATGTAGTAGGCGTGGTTCTCGGGCGTAATGTACCCTGGGTCACTCATGACTGAGTGGTACAGGAAGAAGTAAGGCAAGAATATGCTGACGCTGCCAAGGATCTTGTGGAAGGCCGACAATCGCGGCCAGGCGCCGGGGAGATAGAGGTATTCGGAGACGGAGAGAATCAACACGAAAAATATCTGAGTATGTTAGACCATATCTGCGAGGCAAAGCCTTGAGATGCCTTTGGGTGGATGAAAGACCACTCACAACCACAGTAGGGTGGCGATCATGCATCATGTAGTTGCCAAAACGTGACATAGAGTTCGTAAACCTCCCTCCGGTCAATATCTTGTCGAGGGAGAGGAAGCCATTCGGGATATGAATCCACATTATCCTATGTAATGTTGCAATGGGCGTGTGTCTGTCAATTTTTAGTACCCTCTCATCTGCCATACAGTTTCACGACCACGGATGGTGCTCTCCGCGCACGCGACGGGACACGCTGACGACTGACCTCAGAGCCGGCAATCTGCCAAAGAAGGCGACAAACACGGTGAATGAGATGGCTAACACGACCAACACCACTCTGCTAAGAATGCCCATGGTGTTTAAGATCTTCAGTCGGCTAGCTGCAGAGGCGCATCCTGGTACCAGAGAAAGAAGACGGGGAGAAGACAATTCTGGTTGATGATGACGGTAATGGCGAGCTAGGTGATGTAGTTGGGCTAAGCAACTCAGCTGCAAGAATTCGACGGCATCTGTTTAATCTCAATGTGTAAGGTAAGAATCGTATACGTAGGCCCATCAGCCAAGCCCCCACAACCTTGCCTAGTAACGGTGGTAGACGATAAGGTAAGCCGAAATGCGCCAGGTAGCCACACGTCTTTCCGGGTCGGCCGAAATGATCTCTTCAACCGAGATGCCCAAGCTGAGAACAGAGCATATCGAAACGTTCCCAGAGAAGTGAGGTTAGGGCGGGAGGAATTATGAACATTTGCTTTTCGGAGTCGGCTTACCCTTTGGAACTTCCGCGGGTTCATGCAACAGGCTTAGGTACCGCTGTATCAGGTTGCTAATCTTAAACTTCGTGTGGGATAGCACATTATATCTTTTAGTTGCATGTATCAATCAAGGTTGACATCACGCGTCCGACCCCAGGGACAAGGCGCGATTGCACATGGAGCCGCATGGAAACGTCTCAAGCTGTCCACCAAACGCTTTGACCCCAGAGCTAGATCATCACATCCTGGGGGGACTACGCTTGCCTGGGCTCCTATCGAACACAGGAGCGAAGGCGCGGACCGTTTCATTTTAGACGTCGCATTGTGTGACCCGTCAAATCACCATCAACCACAACTGCGAAACGACAAAACACCCCAGAGTGCCATGTCAGCCCCAACCGTATACGATGGAGTTATCGGCACTCGGGGTGCCGTATTCCAAGGCAAGCTATTCTGGGTTGCGAGGCGCGTCCCTGACAGGACAAAAATCATCAAACTAATCACGGTATGTTTGAGCTTCACCTGACTTGAGATGAATGCAACAGCTTGACAGCAACAGGACAATGGCGGCAGCATTAAGGCTTTGGAAAAAAAAGCCGAGATACTTATTGCCGACCCTCTCAGGACGGATGGCCCATCCGAGGCCCTGTCCTGGGAGTTCGTCACGGATTCCATCAAGTACGGCATCAAGCAGGAAGAAGACAAGTACAAGATCTCCCAATCACCGGCAGCCACCCGCCCCGTTGGCTATTCCAAACCCATGAAGGGCACAAGAACGCCCTTTACCACTGAAGATGATGCCGCTTTGACGAGGTGGGTTCTGCGTCAGCACTACATGAATGGAAACGAAATTTATAAAACGTTCGAGGCCCAGGCAAGTCAAAGTAAACACCATGATCGCAACCAGTGTTACTAACTCAGCCAACAGAATGGCCGCCATACGTGGCAGTCTTGGAGAGACCGCTGGGTGAAGAAGTTGTCTCGCTTGCCTCGGACCGCCCTGGAGAAAATGGTGGCTGGCGACGACGATGCAGCGCCCGAGGCAGCGTCTTCGTCGGCCAAACGAGAGCAGGAGGGTCCGTCTGCCAATTCGAAGCCTCGCGCTTCTGCCGTCAAGACTGAAGTCCGGTCACCTGTAGTTACGCGAGCTCGACCTGCTGTGAATGAGACAGAGGTTTTGTCACAGGTGCGGCCTGCAACCAGAAATGCATTCACTCAGGCGGACGACGACTTGCTTCTGGAGACTTGCACGAAGGCCAAGTCACGTGGAAGCACACTCAATGAGAAGTTCTTCCAACAATTAGCAGCGAAGGTAAGTCGCCCACTTTCGGATGCCGCATGTGTTGTTGAACTTTGGTAGTACACCCGTCACCCCAAGTCATCTTGGCAGAAGCGCTGGGCAGAGGTCGTGGGGCCGCGAGCGAGACAAAATCCTGTTGCGGAAGAATTGTCCCAAAACCCGCCCTCGACCACCCAGCCTGCAAGTAAGGAGAAAACGCCTGTCCGCGACGAGGCGGTGCGAACAGAACGCGTCGCTGGCGAAAGCCAAATAGCTCACAACACCGGGTCACCCGCAAATGAAGCGATGGAGACAGCCATCGAACCCGCGAATCCGCAGGTGGTTGAAGTGCAAAGCCACGCGGAAGAAGGCAGCGAAAACGAGGATCCCCATGAATCGCAAGAGCTCACCAGGGAGTACTTCTTTGGCCGGCTGAAAGACTTCAGAACTGTTATGAGGCAAGATCCCGACGTCGAACCGCAGATTTCTGGACGGTCCGTTGACCTGTGGGGCTTGCATGAAGCTGTTCGAGATGGCTACGCCCGAGGAAGACCCGAAACCGACTGGGAAGACGTAGCAGACACTCTGGAGTTCCCTCGAGATGCCTCTGCGCAACTCATTGACTGTTACAACGAACACATCGCCCCTTTTCTTCCCACCCTTGAGGGCTTCATGGTTGAAGGCTCGGAAGGCTCAGATGACGAAGACGCCGAGGGCGAGGACGACGAGGAGAACGACATCCACATCTCGCTGCCAACAGGGTTACCGAGGGCATCCAGCAAAAGGCAGATCAGTTGTGTAGACACCAGGGGTCCGACTGCGCCATCCACCCCGGTTAGTCGAAGGAAG
The DNA here is from genome assembly GCA_004366825.1 of Colletotrichum spinosum. NCBI lineage: Eukaryota > Fungi > Ascomycota > Sordariomycetes > Glomerellales > Glomerellaceae > Colletotrichum > Colletotrichum spinosum. The sequence goes on along the minus strand of QAPG01000135.1, from coordinate 54,198 downwards.
CGATTGCGCCTTGGGCCAGATGCCGAAATTCCATCGACTCCAGACGACAAGCTCGGCCTCGCAAGCCCGTCCGGCTTTGGCGGCAGTCCTTCGCTCAGTGTCAAGAGGCCCGAGGGTACGCCCGTTCCTGCTGGTGAAGCCCGCCGTCACGAGCCCGAGACGCAGGATTTCGCATTCGATGAGCATTTCAGAGATCTAGGAGAGTCCCAGGACAACGACGAGTCCGACATCTCGCCCTCTCAGCAGCTCATGGGCGACATGGAATCCGTGGCTCGTATTCCACTTTCTTTTGATAAGGAGACCGACAACAACTTGGCCCGTCCCCAGACCTCTAATCCCAGGAGCTCGAGGCCCAACACACCCAATAGAGACGAGACGCCCGTTCTGCAAGCAGATGAAGCGGCAGCCAGGGCACCCGAACCCGGGTCGCAAGCAAAAGACGAGGTTTCAGATCTTGATCGTTTCATCAAAAACGTCCAGAACATCGATCACTCCTACGATGACATCCTCACCGCCCTCATGTCAACTTCACTCACTCCGCCATTGGCCATGTTTGTTCTGAATCACCTTAAAGAGTATAAATCTCTGCCCAAGAATTGGGAAGGGGTGTGGACACTCAGAGATGATGAGCGGCTGCGGCGCGTAGACAGCATGGACAAGAACAATCAGGACGAGGCCGAGCGCGCCAAGTTAAAGAGGTACTGGGACTACCTGGTATTGAAACACACGCTGCCCACAATTGAGCAGAGGAGGCGATTCTTTGCCTACATGAAGGAGCAGAGCTCACAGTGACGGTGGAACAAGGGCCGCCAGGCATTAGCTCATTCCCGTTACAAGCCGTTGCCCATTGATACCCCTGATTAATCGAATTGAACGTTAATTAAGCTTTACCTCAATTCATCCTTACCGCGACTCTATCTGCGTCTTGTGACGATATCCTCTACTAGCCACCCAGTCGTCACTCTTTGACAATAGAGTATCCGTAATGCCAACCCTTCCGCCGCAAGTCCTCCCTCACCTTGTACGCACCTTCAGCGACATCCAACAGTCCCAAATCAACCTCGACAATGCTCATTGCCTCCTCGGCGCCCAACTTGCCCTGCGATCCCACGAGTGGCATCGCGACCTGGCTTACACCACAATATCTCACTCTCGATCCATCTTCCCTCTTCTCGATTCCTCCTATGGGCCCGCCAGCGTTGACAAGCACGATGGCAGCTGTGTTCTCAAACGCCCTCGCGACGACGACGTTCTCCAGAAATACCCTCTCCGAATCCCGATTTACAGTCTCACCCGTCCCGCCGCGCTTGTATTCGTCCGCCATCCAGAACGCGGGACAGATGATGATTTTCGCGCCATCCCGGATCAGCTCCCGAAATGCCTCAGGAAATGCCAGGTCCCAGCAGACCAGCATCCCGGCCCTGCCAAACGGCGTATCGAACGCGCTGTGAGGCTGGGGGCCCTTGGTCAGGTGCGGCCTCTCGTTGTGCCACAGGTTCTTCTTCTCATACCGACCTAGGATCTGCCCGTCCGGCCCGATGAAGTAAGCCGCATTCAAGAGGTCCCGTTCGTCATTTCCATCGCCGCCTTCGGGCTCGATAATGGTCCCAGGAACGATGCAGATGCTGAGTTCTTGGGCCAGGGCTTGGTACTTCTCCAGGTACGGCACTGAATCGATGCAGCTCGAGGCGAAACGAGGGTGATCCGGCACCCAGGATGTGAGATGATACTCGGGTAAGACGGCGAGGGAACAGCCCTGGACAACGGCGGATCGTATGTAATTTTCTGCCTTTCTAAAATTCTCCTCTGGCGCGACGACCTGCGATGCTCGTCAGAACTCTGTTACGGCTGGCCGCTTTGAACGCCTGCCTGTGCAGCGGAGAAAGACATGCAAGCGTCACCGCGGGATTATTAAAAAGCCAAACCCCAGAGAAGCTAGCCAGCTACCGGGACGAGGGTCTTTGAAGAGATTCGCCTTACCTTCGGGTGCATCTGTACGAGCGCAATTTTGATCTTGCTTGCCATCGTACCGGCGTTCGTCTCGTCTCAAACTAATTCTGCAGATTCAAGACAACCGGCTGTTGGAGATAACAGCAAACTTTGGTTAAAAGGTCGGGGTCAGCCAGTGAGGACAACGATGAGGAGATGGCAGCGCGACGGAGAACAACGTGCTGCATTTGCCAGTACGCCACCTCATTTGCGTTGCCTAGCCCGGCATCAATTTCACGAAAAGTAAAGACGCTAAATGGGTGAAAGATAGTAAAAGCAAGCTGACTTTTTGACAAGTACCCGAAAATGCGGCGTCAGCTAAGTCCATACTGTGATGCGAGAGATGATGTCAGAGGCCACCCCATGCTTTTTCCCCAACCAATCCGCCGCTTCGAATGACGGCAAAGCAGTTGATAACCCCAATGAAATAGAAATGAAAAATGCAAAAATCAAACGCCAATGCCCACATCAATTGCACTGCCCTGTCGTGTCCCTGAAGGAGATCGCATGTCGAATAATTGAATGGCGCCTGACCAACGGTTTTTGTGGCGCTCAGCGGCGCTCTTATTTCGTAGATTGGATGATAATCTCCGGCAAACATCTTACTTGATCGGTGCAAGAAATTGAGTGCTGTGTGCTTCAGGGGAGCAGCTAAGTCATGGTTGGAGCGCTCCTAGATTTCCGGAGGGCAAAGTCAAATGTAAGACACCATGAGACCTGTAAATCGACCTGCGAGGTACACTGGAAAACGTGAGCAATCTAAGGCGGTAGTGCTTCCGCTTGGACGGAGACGTTACCTGTAGTAATGAGTCCAAGGTTATAAAAGGCCGAATGTGGTAGGACGTGAGCTCCAATTAATAATGAAGCCGCAAGAGCAACGACATATGGCCACCAGCCTAGCCAACTGGATATGTTCTTCAACGCATTCAAGTTTTCAAGAAGGTTTTCTGTGACCTGATGGGCCTGTATTACTTTCTCGTTGAGCATCATTTGGCTGGAAGCTAGGTTCTCCGTGATATCAAACAGCTTTCCCAGCCCCTGAAACAGTCAGCATGGGATGAGTGAAGGGGCGATGCTCCTTACGCTTTCGATATGATCTTGGCCTTCAACAATTCTGTGGTATGTTACGTCCTACAGTTGCTATTAGTTGACCCATAAATACCGCCAGAGAACCTTACCATTTGATCCTGAAGCGAGGCGGCAGATGCTGCAGTTGATACCAACGCGTCCATGACAACATCGACCTGACTGATAGTGCGCTCCGAGAACTTCATTAGCGCAGAATCATGCAAGGAGGCGATTTCAGCATTGCCTGCCAGTACTGTTTTCATCAGAACGGTCAGCAACTGCTGCAAATGCTGAGCATCCTCGAGACCTGCTTGCACGACGATATTCGACGTCTTCAGCGGTCAGCAGCGTGCAAAGTGAATTCCGGGTAGATTATCCCACCTGGGAGTTTTGATCTATCTCCTGGAGGCTGTTTCTCAACCTTTCGGCATCAAGTACAATTCTTCTTAGGTGTTCAGTTGCTTCAGTTGCTCTCACATTGATGTTGTCGAGGTGAGACTGTACATCCCTTGCAACACGCTCAGAGAGTCGAGAAATAATCTCCGTCAGCCGCTGATAGACTCGTATACTCTGGTCTGATATCCTGTCAATCAACGTCCAAAAATTACACTGTAGATGCGGTAGCCGACCTTTGTCGTTCTCAGCCCGAGCGGCTTCGCAGAATCTCAAAGATTTGTGACGGTAGCTGACCCAAGTATTCCATGATGAGGTCGATTTGGCTAGACCCTTGAGACAAAAATCGATTTGTTGAGGGGAAACATGAAGTAATGGCTGCTTCGGGTCCGGAAGTTTGGCGAGGGACGACGCTCGGAACGGAGCACAGCCGGCCGGAATGTCAAAACTGCCTCTTTCGAGATCACATATAGCCAGGCTGGCGGCGTAAGAGTCGACAAAGTCCCTGATACGTCTCCCGCTATCGATATCCATGGTAGCGTCGTCTTTTCCGTCGATCAGCTGACAGTTGTTGACGAGAAGGCGAGCGGCGTTGCGGTGGCACAATGGTTCAGACTCTAGTTCCTGTAACTCCCTAATAACAACGGTGTAGATGTCAGGTAATTTGGGTGTGGATTGCGCTTTGGTCGAAGGAGTCTCGACATGGCTGTTCATGATATGCACAGTATCCAGTCCCTTATTCTCGCTTCCCCAAGACCATGCTTGAGCACTCGCGATCCATCGCTGGACCAGAACAGACGTCCAGAAGACCATGACGACGGGACGCATCTTGAAGTAAGACTTCCTCTCCCCTTGACGGTCGCAAATGAGTGCGTCTTGATGACGGGTGGAAATCAGGAGTACTTGTGTCGAAGTGAGCCTGTCAAGATGCAACTACAAGTCAGTTGTCGATGAGACAGGTGTTCTAAAAGTCAGTCTAAGGAAGCAAAAGTTTGTGAAGGGGCCAAGGCACACAGAAACAGCCCTCCTAGGACGAGAGCGAGGTGGACCCACGAGTTGTAGATGGGAGCAGAACATGGAGGTATTGTCGATGATTGAGAGGGTTCTCAGAGAAGGCGTTCCACCCTGAGGTTTACTCTGCCTGTAGTGTGATACTGAATTTCCAGTGCAGGCGTAGGTATGCAGTTGTAGAAGGAATCAACCGAGGTTCTTGCTAGTTGAGGCTTCTCTGTTCGTGGGGAGGAAGGGGCACTTCAAGGCAACAGCAACGACGCGGAAGGGGCTAATCCGTTGGGAAGGGAAACAGAATCCGGTAATCTCAAGCCCATCGTAGCTTCCCATTGGAGAGAGCTTCGAAACTGTTGCAGCTATCTGTACTCAGGTGCCCTACTTTCGCAGTTGAGTCTCCTGGAGCGCTCCTGCGCCCCTGCGCCCCTGGAAGAGCCCATGGCGGCCATAAAGACTGTTGACATTCCACGTGACTACATGTTGGCAGCGCTGTTGACTACCTGTTGTTTGGTCTATGGAGAGCACGTGAAATAGCTAGGTACTATCCGTACAATACTGCCGAAATTCGACGCATAATGGCAGACAACTTAACACGTCTTACTTGCTAGCACGGAATGCTTATGTCGTGCATGCGTCCCTCATTATGTTTACTTCCTTGACATTGCCACGGTCGATGCCAGTCATGCTTGGCATAGTTCAAAATCGCCTTTCTCACGATGACGATGATCAATGAGTCTGTCACGAAATGGATTGTAATGCTACATCTCGTCACTAGATTTCTGTCGCCATTTTCGATGTACTCGTGCTACTTTGGACGCGAGGCATGGAAAGATAGTTCTTCTTGAGTTGAAGTCAGTTCCTGCCGCCATGACCCCGAGAACAACGCTTTCAACTTGGCAAGGCTTTGTGTGTTGACATACTATCTCGTTTCAGATATTGAAATCGCCACTCTTTCCACTAGAGAAGGAAGAATTGCCTGAAGTTTCTCTTCCAGGTTCCAAGGGCAGACTGCCGGATCCGCTGAGCCGGGGCATGCCTTGTCATACACAGTACGGCAGTAATTATGTCTCGCCAAAACGTCAAGCTCATCTCGTGGCTCACGGCCCGTCTCTTGTAGAGCAAGTGGGCCCATACGTTGTTCAACCTCGTTCTCCGTGAGAAGACTGGGAGCGGTTGCGGAGGCATCACTTCGCGATGTTTCGAGTCGGGCGAAATATTCTTCATAGGCTTCCAGTTGTCTTGACGACCCTGCTGCATAAGAGCGCCGTATCCTCCATTTGGACGGACACCTTGGTACACAAAGTAACATTGCCTTGGCTGCATGGGGATGGTGGTGTGCCCGGTGCATGTCTGCAATGTGCGTGTGACAAACGACAGACAGAGACGAGCGAAAACAGCTCATTCGCGCAGCAGCTCGCAGCAGCGGGGTCTGGGCAGTTGGGAATGCCTACGTCGGAAGTACGCGCCAGGGACTTGATAGTTCGGCAACCTTTCCCTAGCCTGCAGTGCCTGGCTTTACTGGTTCATCCCTCGTAATACCCATCGTGACTCACACACAGGGACGGACTGCCTCGCGATGAACTTCTACAACGCCATAAATCACGGGCGCGACATGATCAAGAGGCTTCGTGAGTCGAATCTCGGATAGACGTCTGCTTGAGGAGATTATATACTACTGAGTACGGATATGTAGTAGGGTATATCAACGCGAACTTGTGTGGTGCAGGCGGGGATCTGTCCCGGCGGAGCTACCAAGGGTCCGGCGTCTTTGATTGTCATCCTCCATATCCGTACCGTACGCACATTAACTACATACACGGTAGGTACATCGGGTACGTACTCGCCATTAATTAGCTCGGATACGCTTCAGTCGTCTTCCCCGCCGACACTGGCGACAATCCTCACCCTGATGTCTTGCTTCCCAGTCGAATGAGTACTTTTTTTTTGCACTTTAATCATGCGTACTGGCTGGTCCGAAGTTGACGATCTCGATGTCTGCAGCAAGAGGAAGACATCATGCCGGCAGCCTTACCCACCACCGCCTTTTCGTTCCATTACAAACCAGGACGCCAGCGCCGAGCGCCGATTTCATGCTGCATGGGGCCGAAAGATCCAGCCGTCTCCGAGTGACGTCGGTTGTGGCTCCAAGCTAACGGAAAGGACAGCACCTCATAAGCCCGGCTCTCGTCCCTCCCTTCTCCGGGTCCCCATTGAAAATGTCAAAGTCGTGCTCCGGTTTATGATATGTGACATCCCAACCGGTTATCAGCTCTTCCCGGTACATATCATGTTTTCTATCCTCGACTCAAGTTCTCTGTTGTTTGTTCCCAGTACCGCGGAACGCGGCAGGACTGCACATTGCCTTGAACACGAGGTCCCTGTCGCACACGGCATTTGCTTGACGCCTCCTCTATTTCAACCACGTCTACTACCCTCCAGTCGCTCTCTGATTTCTTCTTTTCTCTCTATGTCTTCGGATATCCCATTCGGTTTTGAGCTGGGAGGCACTACTTCAGTCCGCCTTTGATCGACTACTCTTGACGCATCATTGTTTCCACAGCCTCCGCTAGAAACTGGCTGAGAGTCTTCTGCCGAGGATTCCATGCCTTGAACGACCCGGTTCGAGTGTTTTTGTTACCAAAAGCTTCCTGCTGTTATTAGACAGCCTGCGACCTTTGAGTCCGAAGCACGAGGGCAAGAACACCAGAACGCTACCCACCAGAGGACCATCCTCGTCACCTACGCCTGCAGCTTGACAACGCTGGGCTGAATTAGCGTTGACACAACTTATAACCTGTATGGCGAATGCCCTGAAATGTGATTCTCAGAGGAAGTACAGTCCGAACCGGCAAGGCAAGCTAACTTCAAACCAAGCTACAGTTGGTCTGCTGTCAAAGATCAGCAGAGGCAAAGCATAGGCTTCGGTTTAGGGGGAGCGACGTCAAACAAGATGTGCGTCCAAATCGACAAGGCGTTCCAGTGTGGCCATACTGGCTTCCACAACATAAAGTGGTGTCAGAATGTTGGCAAAGGCTGCAAGGGCCCAAAGCCAAAGCACGAGATCGTGGCATGGCCGGGCCTTTGCACTGACTGCGCAAACCGAGCTTCTGATCCAAATCCTCGTTACTGTTGAAGATGTTATCAAATGTAAAAAGATTTTGTTCCGATGCGGCCACGCCAGCCACTTAGGGCAAAGGCTTCGGAGTTGGATGTGAAAGGGGACTCTGCCAGGCCATGGCAGGGGAACAAATGTAATACGACAGCCCAGCAAGCGGTCCTGATATGCACTCGCTGGCGGTAGGGACATCTATCGTTGGCTGGGACCGCCTATGTAGCCTAGCTTTTGAAAGCCGTCAAAGAGACAACTGCCTTGCGGCAAAGTTGGTCTCGCACCCGCGAAGGTCTAGATGACCCGTAGAAAGATGCTGAATGTTTATGCTTCCCTTGCCTGGATGTGACGAAAACGCCGCAGTCGCAGCTAAGCGCCACAAGTAGTCCGTCCGGTGGCATTTAGGCCCGAATCAATGGTTTGTTCTCCTGGAAATCTTAAGAAGGTCCCTTTGTGACTGCCAGAACATATTGGTCCCGTTCTGTACATAGATGATAGTGTCCCAAGGACGTTGATACCGCTACTGGAAGCGAAGTCAAAGCCTCCGCATGTCCATAGGCGAGAGAAGTAGCAGACAGGCGTCAAGAAAGAACGTCGAAAGTGCGCATACGTCTTGGAGGCCCCAATTAGACTCGGATCATAAATGAGTACCTTACAATCTTTAACACCATTCTAGCTTAAGGTGTTTCCTAACACAAACGACAGAAGGAGATCGAGAGAGATAATTGAGATGACAAGAGTTTGTAGAGATGACAGAGCTTAACAGCAAATGCCAGGTCGGGGGAGGGTTGACAGAAGTCAAAAGAGATCGACAGATGTCGACAGAGCTTAACAGACGTCCCCAGATGGCCAACAGAAGGTCATGCATTAACAGAGCGTCATTAGATTTATTAGTAGGTAGAATTCGACAGAGACGATAGTGTGCTATTGGGGCGACAGAGAATAAGAGTAGTGCTAAAGGGATAGTGAAGATAGAGGTCTGCAGTGATAGCTCGGTATGCTAGTAGATGACTTGAAAGGGGATAGACAGTCTAGCTAAGGGCATTAGCAAGCGTTCCCAGAAGAAAGACAATACGCATTGAAACTGGCTCAAGTACCTCGTCATATTGTGTATACGTGACCGAGGACCAGGTCTCTGTGTGAGGGAAGGCTGTAGTTGCAGAGGAAATGAAATTGAACCGTAAGTCCGTTCCCTGGCAAGTCTAACGGTGTCTCATTTATGTCTTGAAATTCGACCGCCATGTGCCAACCACGCCACGGAGTTGAGTCTAGAGGAACAACAAGTGGCTGTCTTTGATCACTGACACGCAAGAGACTTGAGACTTGAGAGGGCCGAAAACGGTGGCAGTCAAACACCAGACAACGAGACTCATTGGCACCCAGCATGCAGTGTGGAAGCTGAGGCGGCGGAAAATGGAACGCGCGCTCGGTTTTTGCAGGTCCGGAGGGAACATCCGGGACCCGCTCCGACGACAGACGGGACGCAGCGAATGAATGCTGGGGTACACTACATGCAGAGTGTTGAACCTACCCAACTTCATTAGCCTGAGTCGATGCTCTCCGGGTTCGTGTAACAACCTCGGTCCCAGCAGGCCAAGATCTCGCTGCGTGTCTGAATGACTTCGGAGTCCAAGGGCTGGCTCCGCGCACCTGCGTTAATTAAGGTGCCCTATGAGAGAGGACAGGACCTTCTTGCTTAGCACCGCCTGTACGGAATACCTGTAGTGGCTAGATACCTAAGCGGGTGACAAAAAGAGGTCCACAGCGATATTCTACGCAGTAAACTTCAGCGATATTGATAACAAAGCAAGTATAGAAAAGCTCGGGAAATATGTATATTATGCTGTTTAACACTTTCAACATCGATAGTCTATGTTTTCTCGAAACTAGGCTTGTCATTGATAGGTTGAAAAGACAGAGAGAGACCTGACGAGAAGTCTTGCTATATACGGATACCCATAATCTTTTGTCACAGGCTTGGCGCCCTTCTGCCTTATTTAATCAGAGGCACGGAAGACGCTAAACCCAGCCTGAACCGGCCACACAGACTAGCGGAACGGGAAGTTTATTCTGGGATGGCGCACGGGACTTTCTGCAAGGCTGATGACTCCACCGCAGTCTGGTGGGGCATGATCAACACGTGGCCAATCAGTCTGGTATATTCCTTGACTTGGCATGCTATCGCACGACTCCCCTCCATCAGCCTCGTCCATCATACGATTGTCAAGATGAAGTGGTCGATTCTTGACACGCTCGACCCGACTGCCCTGGTCGCTGGCAACTCGACGTCAGGCCACTCTACCCGAATCTCCGTCACTCATTCCTGTCCAATTGGCAATGTTTGCACGGGGCCTTTCGAAATGTGTCGCTCCGACCTGAGGTGAGCTGCTCTAATTCTTTCCCTGTGCTGCTGGCTCGGCCACCCTGGCCAAGTTCTTTTTCATACATACAAACACGACCTATCACCACCTTACTTGTTGCAAGGTTCTGAACATCAACCTCCCTCCCACTTCACCCTGCCGTATCCTTTAATAGGGTAACTACGTGATCTGGCGCAGCTATTCTCTACGACTCTTGGAACATCAGTCGATTTCTAATCGAATTCGTACCTCGGGCTCAGTGCCTTGCCTGTTCATCTTCGTTTTACACCCTTCGCGGCCGCAGCGCCAAACTGCTTTCCTGCTACCTATCATACTCTACCTTGCCTCCTCCAGCTACCTGTTCGCCTCATTACCACCGTTTCTGAACCACGCTTCCCCTTCCTTCCCATACCTGACCTCTCAGTCCGGAGGTCACCTCGGAGTTTTTTTCATCATCGCTCTTCTCGCAGGTCTCTGTAGTCGGATACACGTAAGGTGTGACCAGTCATTTTCGTCCTCGCCTCATCCTGACCTCCACATGTTCCTCGTCAACTCTGCAAATCCTAAGCCGGTTCTTTTCCCGGTTTGGTTGATTGTGTGGTCATTTCACTGTTTTCTATGCGCAACTAGGGCTCTTGTTTGTTTTCCTTTTGTTTCCTGACGTGGTCCCATATATCACTTTTTCAACCAATTTGACCCGAGCCTTTCGAGCAATTGGGGCCCTCGCTGACCTTATCAAGCGACATCCCCGCCTCCTTCTATTCGCCTCGCACACACTCCTATCTTGCCGCAAGGTAGCCGAGCGCCTTGACGGATCCCGAAGCCGAATAACGGATTACCTACCTCTCGACTTCTCAATCAAGACATCCGGCAACGACAACGACGACGACGACGACGACAACAACAACAACCACCGCTGTTGCGTGTCCGGCCACCAAGCTCCTCTGGGAGATACAAGCGACGACATAGGACGTACGAGCTTGGACTGTCGGCTGATTGAGCTGCTCAACTTCCCGTGGACAATAGCGGTTGTTCATTGCCCACGAGCCGCCGCCGAAGGCCCGAATCGGGTACAAATCGAGCCTACTTACCCAAAGAGCCTTCGATTTCTCGATCGACGACCGCCGACTCTTCGGGGGCCGCAATGCTGGCTTGGTAGTAATGGACCCCGATTTCCTCAAGAACCTCGAATACTTCGCTGTCCCGAATAGCCAGACCAATAATACTGTGGACCAGACAGCCGAATCATCGGCCGCCGGCGCTGCTAGGAATGCGCCTGATGCCTCTCTTTGGGACACCTTCGATCAAGGGTCGGAATCGACCTCCAATGGTCCATCCGGTACTTTGCCTTCCTTCGCCCAGGCGTCTCCGGGCAGCAACAACTTTGGGCTGGGAACTCTGCCTCCCCAAATGACATTCGGACAAGGTCAAGCTGGGAATGCTTTGCCAACACGGTCTGCACAACATCAGGGTCAGAGACGGCGGGACGGCCACGATCGTAAGCGCACCAAGGTTGACTCTGAGGCCGCCGCCTTGGAATCGGTCGATTACTGGATTCAGTTCGACGATGATGAAGAGCAGAAGCTCGGCGGCAGCTTCGAAATTGACTTTTCCAAGCGCAGGAACCCTACTCCCAACTACCACAGGTAATTGCGCTGCCCGCGTAGAGATGTAGTCGTGCTAGGCAAGTAGGCTGATTCTGGCTAGGCAACCTGCTGCGAACCGTCTGAATCCTTTGTCCACAACCCCCGGTCTGGGTGCAGGACTCTACACCAATCCCGTCTTCAAGGCGGAGGAGTTCTTTGACGACGGTGCTCTGGACAATGCTCTCTCTGACGACGAGGATGCTTTCGAGTCGATGAACCTTGGCGATCAGCTCGGCAAGATTGACTCTCAACCACCTCCAGAGGTTCCTCCTCGGGAAGGTCTCTACTCGACACCACTGAGTTGGGAGAAGCCCGCACCAGGGTTGAGAATGAACCCGCTTTTTGGTATGGGTGGCATGACTGGTATGGGGACGCCCATGCTCGATCCGGAGCAGAGGCGGCTTCTGGCCATAGCTCTCAACACAGGCAGATCGTCAACAAGTCTGGGTGCCGGTATGGGTTTCGGTGTCGGGGCAGACTTGGGCCCCGAGTTCTCGAGTCTTGAGAATTTCGACGCAACCATGGCAGCCACAGACATGACCGAGCTCACTCGTGGTCCCGAGCAGTCGGGCCTCGGCAGTAAGGGCAAGGAGAAGGAGAAGTGGTCTGCAGGTGCCGACAAGGCCCAGCGACCCCAAGTCTCGCGGACAACGACCACCACGACTGGTGTTTCCGACAAGTCTAAAGACAAGGGAAAACCTGGCGATCGAACAGCACACAACGACATTGAGAGAAAATATCGTACCAATCTCAAAGACAAGATAGGAGAGCTTCGCGACGCAGTGCCATCACTAAGATCAATCCCAGAGGAAGGGGGAGAAGAGGCCGAGGCCGACTGCCAGTCCCAGCGTGGCCCCAAAGTGAGCAAGGTACGGCGTTGGACATGCATTAATTACTAGCTTCTCGAATGTCTACTAACTTCTTCTAGGGCACGGTTCTGACGAAAGCTACAGAGTACATTCACTACCTTGAACGTAGAAACAACGCCATTATGCGCGAACATCAGGAGCTTGCGAGACGGCTCCAAGCCTTCGAACAGCTGCTTAGCGCCACAGCGCGCCAACCCTTCCCGATGCCCAATTACAGCAGAGCCCTATTCGATCCCCGAGGCTTTTGCTAGTATCTCTCCTTTGACTACTTCGCGCATCACGATTGCGAAGATGTACATATTATATTGTTGAGGGCTATCCACTGCCCTGAAATATACGATTACGGTCAATATATGAGCAATGAATAGGCATACACACAATGACTACAGGGCATCAGACCTCATTGTACTTTGGCGGCTTGGAACGGATTAAAGCGTGGAAATTGCGACTCAAATCTGCATACTCTACACTCATCCCCAGGCGTCGACTAGACGCTTAAAATGCGCATGTGGCGTTTTGGAATAAGGTTGATTGGCAGCTTAGTCCGCTTCATCTGTATGCAGAGCCCAAAAGGAATCACAGACCTTTGGCTACAGGCGCTGATCTTGAGACCCTCGATTTCATGCGATATGGTTCGCCACCGGGTAGTGTAATGCTCTTGTGGCGTGAAAATCAGCTGAATGCCACGCACCCAGCCGTGCTCTGGCTGAGCAACTGACGCTGGGCGACGAACACTTCTGGTCCAAAGAGTGCCATGTCGGCCCTGCCACAAATATGACATGGCCATCGGTCTGGAAGGTTTCTTCAAAGTTGAAGCCAAGTAAGCTGGGCAGACTGGCCAGGATCTCAGGTCATGGAAAACCGATCCCGGTGCTCAGTTGATGGAGCATCATAAGTCTGCTGTAACAGTAAGACGCCTGGTTCAAGGGACTGGCAGCTGAGTGTTGCGGGGTTTCACAATTATTCTGTACAACGGCAAGAGACTTGCCGGCCTTGCCATGCTCATTTACTGTCACAGGTCCCCGTCAATTGCCTTTTGCTTTTCCACCTCCTGTACACGATGTGGTCCCAAATCAATCTCTCAGAGCCTCAATGTCAGCAACCTCCTTGACAGCTTCCGTGGTGAAAACGAATGGCGACTCCTTGTATACACATATGCTGTCCTCGATGCGGACGGCCATGCCGCGGAAGTGCTCCGGCCAGCGGTCCGTGTCGGGGACGTAAATGCCCGGCTCTATGGTCACGCAGTGTCCCGCTTTAAGGGGCGTCCGCCTGCCGTAGCCGGGCACATCGTGGACGTCCAGGCCGACGTAGTGACCAACGTGATGGGGAAACAACACATCAATGTCTTGATGCGTCATGTCGAAACCCAGGTTCTTGAGTTGCTCGAGCAGCCCCTTGGACGTGTGGTCGTGGATGTCGTCGAGAGAGAGCTTAGCGTTCTCCCGGCACAGAGAGACGCTGGAGCGCTGGACGGCGAGGACGGCCTCGTAGAGATCCTTTTGCGCGGCGGTGAACTTGCCGTTTATAGGCCAGGTCCGCGAGATGTCGGTAATGTAGGTGCCGTACTCGCCACCGGCGTCGACGAGGATCATCTCGCCGTCGTTCATGACGTTGTTGTTCACGACGTAGTGAATGCAGAGTCCGTTCTGGCCACCCGCGACGACGGGGACGTACGCGGGGCCGTCGCAGCCGTCCGCGGTGAAGCGGTAGTCGAGGAACGCGTGGAGGTCCTTCTCCTTGGTCCACTGGCGGCGCATGGCGTCGGTGATGACGCGGCCGGAAACCTGGCCTGCCTTGCGCATGTTGGCAATCTCGGCCGGGGACTTGATGCAGCGGATGGAGTTCATGACGGGATACAGCGGGACGCGGACCGAGGGGAACCACGACTTGTCGCTCCGCATCAGTTGCCATAGTTTGCTGTCCTGTTCGCCCTGCTTCGGCTTTTCGAGGTCCGTGTAGACACGCGAGGCGGACTTAAGGATCTCGGGCAGGAATCGATCAACCTTGGCGATGTCGGCGGCCTTGTCGGCGTTGAAAATGTCGGTGGCGGCCTGGATGCCGTTCCTCGCGCCCGACCACTGTTCGGCCACGGGGTCCTTTGATCGTGCAAAGAGGTGAAAGGTGTAGTCGCCAAACTCGTTGCCTGTTTTCTGGATGACGGCCAGTGAGTCGCCTTCGGTCCATCCGGTGAGGTACAGGAAGTTGGACTCTTGGCGGTAGGGGTAAAACACGGCGCCGGAACGGTACTTGAGATCAGCGGCGGCCAGCACGGCGACACCTCGCTCGGGAAGCTTCTCGGCCAGCCGGGCGCGCCGTTCCCAGTATTCTTGAGCGGTGATGCCCGGTGTTACTGAATCAACACGTTAGTATCGGCTGTTTTCCATTGTTCTTTTTTATAAACACGGGACGTGTGATGGTAGTCGAGGTACAAATTCAAATTCGGATTCGCCAATGAGTTGGGTGTACTGACTCTCGCCGGCTTCGAGGATGTGAGGATGAGTCTCATGCACTGGCTGACCGAATTGCAGATCAGCGGCGGAGACAATGGCATATTGGCGGGTCTGTGAGCGTGATATTGAACGAGAAGGTCGCCATGATGCCGCCGTTTTGTTCACTTGCAGCCATTTAGCAGCTCGTAAGGCGCGGCCCAAAGGGCGCAGTGAGGTAGTCATGGCCAAGACCGCGACTATACGCATATAAGGGAGAAAGTGATGATTCTAATAGAAAAATGAATGGGTCCGGTTTCCGAACGAGGTCATCACGATGGGAAGTACGTGGTGAAATTCCCTTTGCAACTGGACGACCAAGTACCTGGGTTTGGCTTCAAGCTTCAAGCTGAAAGCTTGGGACGTCTGGTCAATTAGCCTGCTGCTGACTCGTCCAGAGCGAACGGCAGTCTCTCGTGGGTTTTTGTTTGAGACGGCAGAGAAATACCTTTTTCGGTATCAGGCCATGATGACGAATGGACGGACCGCGAAGAGTTCTTTGTTAAACGAGCCTGCGAATTAGCAGGACATGTACATGTCGGGGGACTCTCTTTATGAGACAAGTCTACCTATGTAGGGATTACAGAGGTTAGCGTCTCAGCATAGCATATGGCCATGACATTGGTAGAAACATATGGAATATGTACTACCCATAGTAAAATAGGTGAGATAAACATACGAATAATGGATATATGTCGCGCTACCTTTGGATAATAGCTGTTTTGCTAGCCCTGATGGTACCTCTGTAAATCATACTGAAGATAGGCAAATTGGCGAAGCGCTAACCTCTGTAATCCCTACGTAGGTATCTTTCCTATATGCATGCGGTCCACCTGCAAGTGCCTACTACAATATCCGTAGGTACCTAGGTAAGGTAAGCGTAAGGCTTACCGCCGGCGAGGGTGAGGTGAGCAGCAGACATATTTGGTCCTCTTGTACGGATACATGGTGCACGACAAGATGGATATGACAATGGCGTGCAGGCATTACCTACCTACCTCGGTCGGCCCCGAACATCCACTGAGTGCCTTAATCGTAGCTGGGCAGGGCAGGATAGGCTGCCTACACAGTATACCTATCACTCGGTGGGTGAAGAGCCTGGTAGAGGCGGTATCTCCGAGTACCTTACTTGTACCTGCGGGATGGAGTAGATTGGCCTCAGAAGCACACGCAAGATTTTTTTCGTTGCCTCGCAGCGTTCCCACTGAGAGAGCTCCATCCAATTTCATCGTCAGTCCTTGGGCGTTACCAGCATAGGTAGGTATGTAACCTCACGCCCTGGACAAGTACTTGTATGTCCACCTGTTTACCAACAAGTAAATGCCTACTCCGTACCTACGGATACTTGGCTCCCAAATGCAACCTAAGGTGAGTCCCTTACCTTACCTTGGTAGGTACTATGTAGGGACCTAAGCAGGCAAGTGGGAAGACGTGGTGGTTTACTTACCACCTATGTAGTTGCTAGGCAGGTAGGTAATGTCTGCATAAGATAATACAAGTTGGAACCTTGATGTAGGTACCACAAATACAGCGACTACTCACTGTACGCAGTAGCATGGCCTGCGAAAGGGCGACATCACGCTGCAGGTTATGGGGGTGACGAGCGAGGAGTGGCCAAGCAGACTCTGGCCGGTTGCTGGAGAAGAGACTGGCCCGTGCATGTTTTCCGCTGTGCCCAACGGGGATTAGTGCTGTTATTCCCTACCCCAATCCTGTCAAGCGCGACTTTGGGTGTTCGGTGTTCTGGTGGGTGCAGGCACCTGCGAACTGGGATGAGAACCAGGACGTGAACTGGGGGGGAGCCTGCCTTCTACCGCGTGCACGCACACACACTCACACACAACACCAACCACTCATCTACCACATTAATAAAAGCTCTGCTTTGCGGAACCTGCCCACTCACAAACAGCCCCCCGTCTTTGGTTTTGGAAATCCTCTTCGACGACTTCTTCTTCATCTCGTCGTCGTCGATTGCTGCGAATCCCTCACCCGTCAACCGTCGTCCTCTTCAATGTCTCCGTAACACCTCGACACGGCCTTTGTCGCTACGCGTGAGCGACGTGTCTGCCTCTGCACGTCCGTCGCGTGCTTCCGTCTGCAGAGCAACGCCTAAACGTCCCCGCCTTTTCAGAACTACCCACACCCGAACCATCCACACAAACAAACACACCATCCGATCCTCCTTTTCTTCGCCGACCATATTGGTTACGCATTTTTATGGCAGCCATATCTCTATCTCCCACTCCCGTCCCTCCTACGGCCATGTCTGCCAGACGAGTCCCTCTGTCTAGCAATCCCAATGTGGCCAATTCGCCCTTGAGAAGTGCATCTGCACTGGCTCATCAGAAGCCGAAGCGATCCCATGCCAACATTCAGAGGGAAGAACTCTATGCCCAGCCCCCTTTCAAGAAGCAGGCAGTCGAGACCGCGGCCTCCCGTATCCGCTCGCCTTCAAAGGTCTCCAAGCTTTCCCAGCTGCCTCAGCGTGTTGCCCGCCCGGTTGCGAAGGACCGATCCACACATCACGATGACGCCAACGTCGATAGGATTAGGCTGTGGCAGAACGAGTACCGTACTCGATTTCCCAGGATGGTCTTCTACTACGACAGCATTCCCGAGGACCAGAGGGCGAAGCTTTCCCGCCATGCCATGTCTCTGGGTGCCGTACGTTTGCATCTCTGTGTCTTGCCTGTGACGACCTCAATCTGCTGACACCTCAATTTCAGAGAGACGAACGCTTCTTCTCCAACACCATTACCCATGTCGTAACCGCTCGTCCGCTACCGCCCGCGGAAGACACGCTGACGTCCGCACACCACGAACACAACCCCGATGGGCAATTTGAGACGATCAATCCTTCTCTCCTCGACCGCAGTACCGATTCCCGGAGACGGCTGTTGGAACACTCTTCGAGACGAGCTCACTACCAGGACGAGGCCATCAAACCAGTTCGCTCCACGAGGAGCAACGATGTTCTCATCAAGGCCCGGGACATGGGGAAAAAGATTTGGGCTGTCGATAAATTCCAGAGGATGCTGTCGTTTCTGCTGGAACGAGATCCTTACGTCGCCGCCGCGTACGGCACCAAGGCCGACTCGAAGCACATGAGCAAGAAGACGGCGGAGGAGCCCGGGTTGTTGCAGTTGTTGCAACATGAGCGCCTCAATGGTCCCTCGGATGCTGTCAGCAGCCGAGAAATGATAAACTTCAAGGGCCCCTTTATCTACGTCTACGACATTGAGGAGAAGCAGAAGCCCATCATGGTGCGCGAGTATCCCAAGGTCACGCACAAATATGACGGCGAATGGCCGCAATTTAGGACTGTTACGGACGGTCGCTGCCCTTTCGTAGAGGAGCCGGAACCGGCCGAGCGCCCGAGCCGTAAGGCTCAAGCTTTGCAGAAGGAACAAAAGGAGGCCAAGGAGCGCGTCGCGAAGCCTGCGGCCGACAATCGAGCATCTGTTCAACCTCCCGAGGCATCCGAACCCAGGGCTGCCAACGGCAAACGCAGTCTCGCCGACATGCAGGATGGCCAAAGCAAAGACCGAAGATCGACCAACCCCCATGACGTTTTCAACCCTCCCAAAGTGGTTGCATCGCACCCCATCGACTTCCGTCCCCAACATGCCTTTACTGGCCGAGGCGGAGGAGGCCGATTGTTCGCGGGTGAGCCCGTCGCATCCGGTGTTCAGCCATCCAACGTCACGTCGGCCATTCGATCCCAGATGATTTCCTCCACGTCAGGTGTCAATGGAGCCAAGGCCGGCACGAGCAAAGAGATTCATGATTTGCAGCGCAAGGTGCTACAGCGGGCCGCACCCCCGCACCAGGATCACAGCTCTCGGCGGCTCACCGAAGTGAGCCTAGATGCTTGCTCTACTAGATCCGCAGGTGTTTCCGGTATGGCCAGCAGGAGAGCGGAGCTCATCGAGGAAGATGCCGAGAGGCCTGCCTCGAAGCTCGTCAGAACCAGCTCCAAGACACAAGCGCCACCTGCTAAGAGCAAGCGCGATCTGAAGCCTGGCTACTGCGAGAATTGCCAGGACAAGTTCAAGGATTTCGACGAGGTAAGAAAGCAAATGCTGCTAGGGGACTGCCGCACGACGCTAACGATTCGCCAGCACATCCTCACACGTAAACACCGCAAGTTCGCGGAAAACAACAACAACTGGGCAGAGCTAGATGAGCTTCTGTACCAGCTGGGTCGAATGCCCAGGTGGTGCAAAGCCCAAAGAACGCAATCGCAGTCCCCCGAGGAAGAACAATCCGAGTGGTCCTAGGTTCCGCCGGCTCGGTCTAGTACCCCGTGGCGTATATTTTGACAACCGATTCCACCCCCGTTTAAGTGTCCTTTTTCTCGTTCACGAATGCTGCGATCCCAGTAGCACCGCGCAGGCATCCCAAAAAGAGCCCTCTATGGATTTGTTCCACAGACGGAACTGATGATACCAGTAGACTGCCCACACGAGAAGCCGATTTTTGGTTTCTAGTCTTGTTCTCTTCTTTTTTTTCCCTCTTCGTCTTTCTCTATTGGGTCGGGTCGCTCTGAAAGCATTGCATGCGAAACGGCGTTTGGCATGGAGCATTTTTATACCACCACTGCTAAACTAGGCTTATTCATTTGGCGGGTAGGGTTCGGAGGTATCATGCCGTTCACTGGAAGAAGGGGTGTATGGACGAGCCAAGGGGCCAATACTGGCGCTACATAATGGCATGGTGTAGACATCACATTGAACAGCGTATGATTGTGTATACTATACGTTGAACACGAGAACAACATGGTTTGGGAAGTGGGTTGCCGCGGCTGCATCTGAAGTGTAATGTAGCTTGACGGACCACAACAGGCGTTTAGAGTAATCCAAGTTTCACTCACCATCGTCATATGCGAGTCAAGCACTGGAACTACGTAGACATTGCCTATCGATGTCATCCTATTGATGTCATCGCTGAAACTGGAGGGTTTGATGCCGGCCTGCGTAAGTGAGATTATGCGGCGGCAGGAAACCGTCCAGAAGCCCTGTCCATCACCCACAGAGCCCTGCTACAGCGGGTATTATCCACAGTATCTTCTATCGTGAGCGTTCGGGTCTTCGTGGCTCAGTCGGTAGAGCGTTGATCTCATATCATGCGTCGTTATGACTCTGGCATTAGGCAGGGATATCCAAAGGTCGAGAGCTCGAGCCTCTCTGAGGACAAGGTTTTGGCATCTCCTGCCTTTTTGGTGTGCAGGGGGTGGCACTTACAAAGCAAGCAACCGAGACCGCGAATTCATTGATGATCAATCTGGAAATTCTATCTCGTCTACGTGCATCAAGATCTAGTGGCCCCATCGAAGCCATTCGCAGCAGGGAAAAGGAGCGGCATCAGCGCAGGAACCACGCTGCCCTGACGAATGTTTTCGTATATCAACGACACGCACGCGCCGATGGTTCGATTCTGCTCGGTTCGAAGGCCCTGATGGAAAGGAATGCACAACTTGCCGCGCACAATGTTGTAGAGCGCAGCTGAACCTCGCCCGAGGCCGTCTAGATGCGCCAAACCGGTGTCGCCATCCGAGACGGGGTTAGCTTTGGGATTATTTTGGGGATTCTCTAGCCAGCCCACCAAGACATCGTGATACCTGTGCCGAAATTCCAGCAGGCTATTCGCCGAGAGATCCTGCGTACTATCCCCAACAATGGACTCCATGACATGGGAGGCTGCTCTTGAAGCCACGAGTCTGCATCGCTGCACGTGGTCGACCTTGTTGGCCTCATACCACCAGCTTCGAAGCGCAACGTCGAGCTCTTTTTGGAGACATGCCCGCCTTGTCTCGGTAATGCCCACAAGATTGACCTTCAATGAATGGCTTACAGAAACAGATTCGAGGAAACGCTCGTGGTAGCCTCTCAGGTCCGCTGCCTGGCAGCACGCGTATAGATGCGCGGCACACATGTGCGACAGTACATCCACTGCTTCCATAGTGCGTCGACTTGATATCAACGCGAGTGAGTTGATGCCTTGATTATGCATCTCGGCCGACTGCACATGCGCGGACACCGGATGAGCGAGAGCAGCCAATTCCGCCATGTAGGCGCTCATGTTGACGTCGATGCCTTTCATGGTGTACGACTGGTCGGGGTCTCCAAAGACCAGGTTCGGGTCTAGACCGTGGTTCGTCGTCGGATTGATCAACTCGGTGCATTGAGAGAACAGCATTCTCCCGATCATTTGAAGGGCGTTCCTCGTTTTGTCCATGGCAGACGTGATAGACGTGGCCTGGAAGTTGCCTCCCGAGTAGACGTCTCCGTGCCCGTGCAAACTCCCGGTCGCGTCAAACTCGATGACCGGATTATCAGAGGTCGAGTTGAGTTCAACTTCAATCTGCCGCTGCGCCAGCGTCAAATCCTCCAAGTAAGGGCCTAGCCACTGTGGTGCGGTCCTGGTGGAGTAACGGTCTTGCCAAAGCCCTTGGCCGGTCCTCTTCTTGGTCTCCAGACCAACGACGAAGGTGGAAGACTTGAGAAACTCCCGGATGTTACGGGCTGCCTCTTTTTGTCCTGCATGTGGTCGTACACAGTGAATGAACTCGTTTGCCCACTCCACGTTTCCAGCCATACACTCCGAAGTGAATGCTGTGAGGGCCTGAGCGAGGACGGCGAGCTGGTCTGCTTCGTGAATTACCAAGCTGGCCAAAGCGGCAGACGGAGCAGTCCCGTTGATGAGGCCGAGACCCTCCTTGGGCTGCAGGACAACAGGCTGAACGCCGCAATGCTGCAGGGCATCCCGTGCGGTTAACACTTTGCGATTTGTGCCTGATCCAACACTGACTGAAATATTAGGATCGCCTATGAGCGTACCAGCAATGTACGATAGCGGCATGAGGTCTCCTGACGCCGAGATGGACCCTCTCAGTGGGATCAGAGGCGTGATGTTGTTGCGAAGGAGCTCGAGGAGAGTCTCGATGACACTCAGCCTGACAGCACTGTGACCGCGGAGATTCTGGTTGGCCCTGATGAGCATGGCAGCCTTCACCCAGGCCGTCGGCATGACATGAGACTGCCCATCCCGGTCTACCTGACTCTGTCCTCGATCGGAGCTGGCGATGATGGCGCTTTGTGTGTGCTGTAGTAAAGACAGCTGGAGTTTCTTGAGCTGCTCCGTGCGGGAGTCTGCACTACCGCCAAAACCTGTGTTGACGCCGTATACCACCCAGCCATTTTCCATGTGGTGGTTGAGAACCTGGATGCTCTGCTGGATTCGCTCTGCGATGGCAGGCTCGTCCTCGACGAAGGGCACCAGTCCATGGCGCGCTACAGCAACAACTGTAGCAATGTCAAGGCTGTCGCCATCCAAGCCACGTTTGGTGTCGCTGGGCGTGCCGATGGCCTCCAAAGATTGGTGCAAGGCGAACGCGTGCGGTGCTTCAAGGTGTCCATTCGACATGGTGCATTGGTTGGACTCGACAGTTGACACGCAAATGCGTCTCCAAGGAGGAAAATAAGAATGAAATGATGAAACTTAAGTATCAATTAACTAACCATGTCAGCATAAAAAACGTGAGCATGAACAAGACCGAGAAAAAGAGAACCTTGATACTAGTTCTAACCAACACTTGAGTAGACAACTCTGGTCAGCCAGGCATTTACTGATGAACTGCTGCCCAAGCGCCAGTTGTGCTTTGCCCTACTTTGTCGACGTCGGGGGCGAGACATGGCTGACATGACAAGAAAAAAGGAAGCTGGCCGGCGCCACGCTGCAAAGTCCAGGGTGTTCGCGTCATGTCCATTCATCATCAACACCTGCCTTGGTGCTATTGAAATGTGTTTCTGCTGCCGGCCTGAGCACAAGAGCCTTCAAGCATGTGTTGGAAACAATGGTCGGTCGCACATATTGACGTGATATTGAATTTTCGGGCGTTTTCGCGCCTTTCTAAGCAGTTTCCCGGTCACACGACGACATTCAGAGCGAGGCAATGTTCAGGTCGAAGTCGGAGCCTGGGTCGAAATCGGGGCCTGGGAATGAAGAACTCTGTCCAGCGGGATGAAGTTCACTCGTGGTGGGACACGGAGGTACGTACTCGGTATTAGGCACCGGCCGCCAGGGCTCTCCATCTCCAGGCAGTGGGGTACCAGGCTGACATGGAACCTGCCCGGACCTGTACCTAGGTAATTCTTTAAGTTCCTTACCTCCGGATAGGTAGGTACCTAGGTGTACCTTAATAGTAGGTGGGCAACAATAGAGAGACGCCTAACGAAGTCAAGACATCATACCTTATCCCCCAACACCACCCGGAAGGCTGTGATCCCTTCAGCGACTTGGCCATCTAGTTCTCGGTCGACGACTCAGACACCCAAAGTCCTACGTGAGCAGACCAAGGAAACAAGCCATCCAACATGGCGAGCGGCCCCGCGTCCCCCATCCCGAGGTCAGACTCGGCCTCACCTCCTCTGGCCACTATCCCAGATCGCCCAGCATCACCCGAGATCCCTCTCACCATGTCCGCCTCGGCCATCCTGACAGCTCAGCCTCGCGATGTAGCGTCAGCACTGGCTTCAGCGGGCGAGTATCCCTTCGACAAAGTCGTCGTCAAGTTCAAGGCCGTCGGAAGCGCCCCCGCTCTCGCGAAGAGCGTCGCCAAGATCTCTTCAACGCAGGCCTTCTCAACCGTCATCCTGTACTTGCGCAGAAGGTTGAAACTGAAAGACACGGAAAACATCTTCTGCTACGTCAACGATTCTTTCGCGCCCTCCCTCGATGAGGTTGTTGGCAACTTGCACAGCGCAAGCCTCACTTCCCAATTCATGCTCAGACGTTCAGACTGACATGCGGTGCAGTGCTTCAAGGACTCAAGCGGTCAGCTTGTCATTTCCTATGCTATGAACCCAGCTTTTGGCTGAAATTACAATGTCTATCAATTAATATAGTCGTCTGGGAAGACGTCTTATTCACTTCGCCCCAAGCCCCCCTTAACCCCAAAACCGGTGAGGCAGTCCGACCCCAACGCAATGCAGTAATTGTGTGCTGACAGTTATAGACCCTCACAACTTTTCTATGGTGCTAGAAAATGCCTCGAGTTCTTCTTTGGCAATGGGGTAGGTGTGCTCGGGGGCTGGATATTGCCTGCTCTTGACTTCGTCTCGATATGTCTCAATAGCCTTGAGGCTTTCTGCCCAGACGTTGCCGTACTGTTTGACGAACTTGGGCAAGAAACGGACAGGTGGGAAGTTGCCTGTCATGTCGACCTGCACCAAAACCTGTCCCGAGCAGCCATTGCCGGCGCCGATGCCAATTGTAGGGATGGACAACTTCTCGGTGACCAGCTTAGCGACCTCGGCAGGAACGGCTTCAAGGACGACAGCGAATGCACCGGCCTCTTGCACCGCCAGCGCATCCTCGAGAACCTTGAGGGCACCACCCGAAGTCTTGCCCTGAACTCTGAAGCCGCCGAGGGCGTTTTGACGTTGAGGCGTCAGGCCAACATGGCCGAGGACGGGGATGCCAGCGGTGGTGATTTTCAGGATGGTGGGGGCCATCTCCTTGCCGCCCTCGAGTTTTACAGACTGGACTCTGCCCTCCTTGACAAAACGGATTGCGGTCTCCAAAGCTTGCTCTGGTGCAATCTCGTAGCTGCCCATGGGCAGATCACCAACCTAGATCAGCAGTCAGCTTGGCACCGATCATCCGAGGGAGACGGTCTCGATAGGGGGCGCTTACTGTGAAGGCAGACTTTGTAGCTCTCGCGACAGACCGGCAATGAAGCAACATCTCCTCGACCAAGATCTCGCTTGTGTCTTCCATGCCGAGCGCGACCATTGCCAAGCTATCGCCGATCAGAATGATGTCCATGCCAGCATGGTCGCCGACATGGGCGCTTGGGAAATCATGGGCAGTAATGACCGTGATTGGCTCGTGTTTCTTATAGAGACTTCGCAACGAACCAAGGGTCACCTTTTTTCGTTGCTTGGCTGGCGGGCTGCCCATTGGAGAGTGTGAGCTGTATCTCGACTGGCTTTGTTGCACCGCAGCGGCGAAGGGGGGCCGGGTGAAGTGGGTTGCCCTTGATGTCGAGGGTCGCGTGCCACGTAGTACGGAGGCACACGACCTCAGGCAGGCACTTCTGATAATATGGGACGACATGTGTGTGAAAACAAGTACTTCTCGCTGTAGACAAAATCAAGGAACAGAGGGTGATGATGAGTTGCGAAACGAGCGGTGCAACTCAAGTTGCGATGGTTTCCCGTTGTTATGAATGGAAAGATCTCCCCGAGACGGCTTCGCAGGGCAAAGCGCAAGTTTTATTATTCAAGTCATGATGGTTTTTGCTGCGTAGAATTGAGTATCTCCAAAAAATGGCCGTGGTGTTTCGTTCCCGCACCCTCATGGGGAAAGAAAAGTGGGCCGGACTGACCCAGAGCCACCGGGGGACCCGGTCCCACCGCAAAGTACCTCTGAGGCAGCTTTTAGGCGTCTGTGTATCCGTACGGAGTACGGATACTTGGACTAAGCGCGGGACGAAGGCACCTCCAGAGATTCTTTAACCTGCGGTACCTATACCCGGCTGAGCTGAGCTGAGCACACCGCTGCAGGATTAAAGATGGTGAGTTGGTGTCCAGTTGCGCCGTTGCGTACGGCGTAGTTAGTTCATGGTGCTTCCCTCTCTCTCCGTGTAAGGGTCCGAAACTTTGGAGAGCAAATTGGCTGCTCGCTGACTTTGGTTTACTTGGGCTTGGACCGAAGGAAAATAGCCTCGGTCAGGCCAGGCGGATCTGATCTCGGTCTTCCGCATGGCAGCAGGTTCTGCGCAGTACGCGGAGTTACACAGTACCATCACCAGGCCTGATTGTAGCTTGACTTTGTTTTGGGCAAGCAGCTGCACTCGTCAACTCGACAGTCGTATTGACAGTGAAAGTTCCGTGTCGAATCCTCCATCACGATGCCTGTAGCACGACCGACTTCTCTCTGATGTGTTGCCGAACGGATCGCACCCCCAACACTGTCTCCGGCTAGAATGTAGCTGCCGTTACATCATTGAGCCTCTCGTCCGAGTCGAGAAAATAAACGGTCCCATGCTTTGGCGATGCATACGAGTCGAGTACGGATGAAAGGGGGTGTGCACACTGACCGCCCTACCTAGCTATTCACCTTGAGCCTCACTGCATTGCAAACCATACAGCAAAGCAGCTTACAGGTGGAGGGAAAGGTAAAACCGTTGCAACCAAGTAAGTCCATGTTGTCCACTCACCATCGACTGGCAAGGGCAACGACTCGAGCTACACCCGCCATGCCCGACCTCCCCTTGCCTTACGAATACAAGTATCCGTACTGTCGAGACTGTTTTCTACTGTACCTAGTCTTCGAGACTAGCAGGGTTCTCATTGTGCCGGGCTGTCTTGCCCAGGTCAAACGACCTCACTGCCCAACGTCCGGCACAGTGGAATAATGCTACAGAGAGGTAAGTATGTAGGCCCTTAATTAGCTTGAAGCACACACACTAAGTTAGCGTTGAGGTCGGTCTGCCAGGATCCGAGTCTAACCGTAAGCTACAGACCCGCTTTTCTTATCGCGGCACTTATCAGCTGTGTGGTCCGGGATCGCCCACATCATCATCGCGCGTGACTTGGCGTCAGGAACCCGTTTCGACTCCTCCTCCCCTCTTTATTGCGACAAACATCAACTCGTCAGGCTTCCAGGACATTACTTACCTACCCCAGCTACTCTTTCATATTCGTGCCAGCGTCGAGTACCACGATACACCTTTCCACATACTAACAACTATCTGAAAACTACCCTTCCCCCAGACAACCTCGCCACCGGCTCCAATCATTCACCCCTATCTAACAGCCGTCATCCGAACCTCCCGTGCAGTCTTCAAGATGAGTAGCCCGCGCCGGAGAATCGAAACTGATGTGCGTCTGCTCCATATCTATTCTAAGCGTAGCTGACGATGTGTCCTTTTCTCACAGGTCATGAAGTGAGGCGCCCAAGTCACGCCACAACGTTGTAACTAGCTAATTCACACAGGATGTGCGACTCACAAACCAATCGATCCCTTCGCTTGTACTGACACACGCAGGTTGATGAGTGACTATGAGGTCACCTTGGTCAACGACAACAGTAAGCCTTGACCCACTTCCGAGAAACCGCAAGTTACAACGACTAACGGCCAAAGTGTAAAGCTGTAGCACTCCTCCCGACGAACGACATCCTGATGACTTCGATGTAGGCAAGAGTTTTACGTGCGGTTTAAGGGACCGGCCGAGAGTCAGTTCTTCCCAGACACCAACCGTGTCGACAACCTCCGTTGCTGATTGTTCGCAGCTCCATTTGAAGGAGGCGTCTGGAAGGTCCACGTCGAGCTCCCCGATCAGTATCCCTACAAGTCGCCGAGCATCGGATTTGTCAATCGCATCTTCCACCCCAACATCGACGAGCTGTGAGTTTTACATCGCTGCAGAATGCAACAGCTCATGTGGGCTATGTCGACGCAGAGCGACTGATGAGAGGATCTGTCTAGGTCGGGTTCCGTTTGCTTGGATGTGATCAACCAGACATGGTCGCCCATGTTCGACATGATCAACATTTTCGAAGTCTTCCTGCCCCAACTTTTGCGATACCCGAACCCCACAGACCCATTGAACGGTGAGGCTGCTGCCCTCATGATAAGGGAGCCGAAGAGCTACGACGCCAAGGTGAAGGGTACGTAAGAGTTGCACAACGAAGTGGCCTGCTTTCAAGTGCGGACATGTCGTCGCTGACATACCACGGCAGAGTACGTGCAAAAGTACGCCAGCAAGGATGCCGCCGACGAGAACGGCGCCGAAAGCGAAGACGAAGATGACATGTCATCTGTCGGCAGCTTTGGCGATGATGATGAGGAGCCCGCTGGCCGGCTGGACGACGTATGAGCGCTATGTCTCTATTGCGAGGTGCATATATGGAAACGGCGTCGATGGAGACTTATATCCCCTCCCAGGTCTGATTGGCCTTGCATTCTGAAATTTACCCGACGCGCAGTCACCCCAGTCACGGGCCGCCGAGGGCTTTTCCTTTGTTTTGGGGACAGGAAGGCATGCGTATGAATTATCTTTGGAGTTTTGACAGCGCACGACGGACTGAATCATGAAGGATGCTCAGGCAACGCAATACTGATTGGCAGTCGGAGAGGGAGAGCTATCAGGAGCTTAACCCCTACCTTGGAACCTCGGATCATCTGGACCCCAATTTTAGGGCCGTCAGTAAGTTTGCCAATGATTACATATAACTTTTATGGAGTGTCGTGATACCAGAGGGACTATGCTGTCTATGCAATTTCGTAGGCATATTTAAAGACAGCGAGGCATAACAAAAGACTCAACAGGCCAAACTGCGTAGAGAAAAGCTTCACTACCATTACTTTACAGCGCCTTGCTAGCTTGGCTATGGTATAGGGGTATCATGTCATCAAATCAATAATCTGCGTCAAGTCGTTTCGGAGGGCTAGCTACGCTCAGTCCGATTCCGAGTCATAGCTCACAAGGGCTTTTGAAGGAGGTGGACTTGGCCCTTGATCAATAGCCTTGGGCACCTCAGTAATCTCCCGCTTCCGTTTCAGCCCCGGTATCTTCATCCGTTCTGTCCTCGTCTCCATTAGAAATGGATCCTGCGACTTGCGCGTGTTGCCGACAATCTCGAAGACGATGTTGTCTTTTCTTTTGGCAGCCAGCAACTCCGCCTTGGGCGTGCCTTTTACCACCGGCTTCGCCGACGACAATGGCGGCGGCTGGCAATTGGCCCCAGTCGAGAAGAGCGGCCTCACAAGAGCTTTATCCGCGTCCTCGTCGCCAGGACCGAAATCGACCAACGCGGCCCTCCGCGCATCTTCCTCCGTCGCGGGGACAAGTTCGATGCCGAGGCTCATCTTGGTCCTCAGGGCATCGCCCACTGCCGCCTCCTTTTCCCTCTCTTTCCGCCCGACGCGGAACGTTCTCCGCAGCGCCTGGTTGCGCGCGTACGGGTCGTCCCACCGCCTCTTTGAAACGTCCTCGAGCGCGTCGATGCGCTCCGTGGCCTGCTTGAGATGCTCCCTATCCTCAATCGTCTTTTCCAAGCTCGCAAACGCGTTGCTCCTTAACTTTTCACGCTCGGCGTCGGTCATGATGACCATTTCGCCCTCCCGCGGGCCCTTATCCTCGCCCGTGTCCCGCTTTTTTGCGCCCGACGTGACCACGTACGCCGTGTTCTTGGGATCTGTTTCGATCTCGATGGCGCCGCCGCAGTCTGCGTGGCGCATGCGGAAGCGCCATACGGGCGTGGAAAAGTACGATCCGGCGCGGGACTTTTCGGCGTTGAAGCGCACGCCCTGGCCGATGATGGTCGGTTTCGGACAGGAGGAGCAACATATGGCGTAGGGCATCTCAAAGCGGACGGTGAGGGCGCCCGGTTTGGACGCGCGGGAGCCGAGGGGGTGTTTCTTGTGTAGTTTGTTGCCCGTCGTGGTGCCCTCAACGTCGGGCGGGACGTAGCGTCCCATATTGAAGCCCTGCATGGTGGGTCGGAAGGGGGAAGTTGGTTTCTTTTTATGCGGTCGGTTTTGGTTTCGTTTGTTGAAGCATTGAAAGGGCGACGTCGATGTTGTGTCGTCTTCGAGAGAGGTTTTGTTGGTATGGACGATTGCTGTAGTTAGGTATGAATAGTGAAGGCTTGTCGGAGATGGTGGGGGATGCGATGGATGCGAATGGCCGGACCTCGGAGCAAGCGGCTTACGTGATGACGGGATGACCCCACCGTCAATCGTAGGTACTGAGTGGTACGAAGGACCAGCGGAATGCCATTCCGACTCTTTTGCACAATGTATCAGACTTGGGCCTTTGGGATGCAGCCTGCCTCAAGCGCTGTCCGCCATGCAGTAAAAATGTATATTTATGGGAGTAGAGTCGACCGATACACACTAATCCCATGATGTACTGCCGTCTTAGCCGGAACCTGACCTGTATGACGCCGTCCTCCATCCGACGAGCTCGCCAAACATGCACGTCTCACTGAATCTGTCGGTTTGCAATATCCGCTTCCTGCACTGCGGCCACCTTGGTTTGACAGTGCTCTTGGGTGCCGGACGCAGTCTACTTAATGCCGACGATTCCCGTCTGACCGCGACGTTTCTGTTGGCTTCTTGACGCGAAGGCGATGCTGATGGGCAATAAACACCACCGATTGCGTGCTTCGGCCGGGATCTTGCATACTTGACAGGCCGTTTCCGCCCTTTTATACTTCCATGCCACCATCACAATTGCTTTGAACGCACTGCTGGCTTTACCTATATGACGTCTCTCTTCGAAAGCCTATTTCTCCACCACTCTTCGGGCCAAACTCGAAGCAGTGTCGACATTCGCCAGCTGTCGATGTAACCACAGCGGTATTTTATGCCTTGTCACACTCACTGCTTGCTCACTGTCACCCACGGTTCACAAATGGCGAGAGACCATCCAGGTGCGTAGACCAGCCCAAGACATGAAGGTATATTTCATCATAGGTAGCCCTGAAACATCTCAATCTATGCCAAAAAACGAGATGGTATGGATCGCTCAACATCCAACGCAACGATCATGCTCTCAAAACCCCGCCCGAAGGGCGGGATGGTATAAATCCCACAACAAATGCGCCGGCTCCGCGGTTAGCAGTCCGTTTCCTACCTTTGCGTCGTCGTTCCAATGATTATCCAAAGTCCAAATGTCATGAAAGATGGGGAGGCTCGCGAGCGGTGGACGAGTTCCTCGTCTTCAGCACCCCTTTTGTCTCGTGGTGGCCATATGCCCCCCGCCATAACGAGCCTCCCAGTGGTGTTCAGTAGATCATTATGCACTCCCAAGCCCGTCATGATGTTAACAAGGACCGCGCTCCTTTGCAGGCTCATACAAGATGATACCTGCTCAAGCGAGCATTTCGTCCCTTCGTGTCGTTCATTAACCTCCAGTTTGCAGTCTCGAAAGTGGCTGCTGCACGCGCAGTTACGACGGCCCTCAATCCGCCATACTCGCAATGCCCGCCGTCGGAGCAAACGTCTCGTACATTTCGTCGTCGCTGCTATCGATGCTGGGACTCTGTGGACTCTGGGCGCTGCTCACGTCCGCACTCGGGAGACCGCTGAAGCCGCCCATGTGAACAGTCGGCGGCGCGCTCTGCCCTAGAGACAGCAAGCCGTTGCTTCCAAAGCTGCCGCTGATGCCTCCGGGACCCAAATCCACCACACTACCACTGCGGCTCATTGATGGCTTCTCGGGAAGCTTCTTGAGGAGACCGGTTGAAATATCAAGCATGGCCATGGCGAAGTTGGTTAGGCCTTTGCCCTCGCCGGGCTTGGAGCTCACCGAAAGCGTCCAACGGTATTCGCCCAATCGTCGGCGGTACCAGTCAGCTTCCTCTCTCCCCGGAGACGTCGCCCACAACAAGGAGCCAAAGGTCCCGATCAGGGCAAAGTTAGTTTTGGACGCAAAATACCAGAAAGAGCGCAAGTGCGACGAGTTCAGCCGATTGACAAAGTCCATCGCGGAGATAAGTCTAGCCTTGGCCGCATTACGGCAGATGTGCTGAAGGTAGGGATCGACAGCCGAACCGGTAGCTTCCAAGGAGCGGATGATGCGGCGATGCAGTGTGATTTCGGTGGCGAAGTAGGCCAGGTGCAGATACCCGATGCTCGAGAGTCGTCCCGACGGCGCCGGGTTGGAAGAGTACGTGCCGTCCATCCGAATTGTCGCAGGCAAATGAGCGTACCATTCCTTAAGCTTCAACTGGATCGGCTTGGCCATGGATAGGACCAGGTGTGTGCCCTGGGCCCCTGCATTGGTGACGCTCTGTTGGGCTTGCAAGGTGTAAAAGGTGTCGAGGATCTCGGCCAACAGCTGCGACAGCTGCACCATCTGACCGAACAGCGTGCGCCCGCGCTCGATCTCCAACCTGTCCTCGTTGTCCTTCTCGTCCCACTCGACGTCGGGGAAGTCGTGCTGCGTCAGCGGTTGAGCGCCCCAGTTGGACGAGACAATGTGCGAGGGTCGGCCGTGAACGAGCGATCCCCATTTGTCCTGCATGTACAACGCCCAGGCGAGCCGCTTCCGGAGTCCCTTTTCCCACGGTGGAATCTTCCAGCTGGTGCAGTCGAGATGGAGGCCCAGCTCCTGGGCAATGGCGACGAGTTGGGCCGTCGGTGCCCACTGGTCGCCTTCGGGTCGCTGAGAAAGCAGCAGGCCAGCCTGGATGGTGGACAGCTTTGGGCGGTACATGGCGTCGGCGAGCGTCGTTCGGATCAGGCGCTCAAGATCGGGGATATTAGGTCGGGGTAGTCGGGCCAGCTCCTCGTCATGATCCCACCAGTTAATGGCAAACAGGTAAACAGCAGCCAGTAAACAGGGCGAAAACTCTCGGTAACTTCGGGCGTATTTTTCCAGAAACACCGTCTTCTGAATAATGGGAAACGCCGGATGAACGATGCGGAAGTAGAGATCTACAAGCTTGCGACCGAATGGTCGTACAAGGTTCTCGATGGCCTCGACATCCTCCAGGACGTGCTCATAGCCCGGCGTGTTCGAATCCGGCATCAACAGGAAGGTCTCTTCATCACTGACCTTGCGGAGGGTGCCACGTGCCAACAGGCTCTCGTCGTGAGGATCGAAGGGTGAGAGGTTGATGAGAGAAGGTTCAAAGTCCGTGGTGGGACCGATATACTGGCTGAAGCGGTCGCTCTGGAGACCCAGCGTCCGCTTGAGCAGAGTCGGGCCTCCGACATTCGCCATGTCTTCAATGAAGGAGCTGCTGCCGGTTGTACTCGAAAGACTGGCTTGATGTTGCCTCCGTCTCCTGATATCGGTCCTGATGGGCGAACTGGCAGGACCAATCACGTGTCAGAGATTAAGGTTCGTTATCAGAGGTCATCATCCTTGGCCGAGGCGCGCCCCTCACTCATGGCTGCCCAAGAAACAATGAAAAAAACGGGCGCAAACGGAGGCGTAAGAAAGTAAACAAGATTAAATGAGACCAGGGAGAGGGAAGGCAAGACTGGAACTTTGTGGGATGTGCGAAAACACGCCACACGTGAGACGTTGAATGGCGGGTTTCCTGTGCCAGCCAAACCAAGCGAAGAAGTAAGAAGATGAAAGCGACGAAACGCAAGTAGGTCGAAGCAAGGCAACAACGAGGAGGAAGAACCCGTCCAAAGCTCACGTAGAGAGGGAAACGTGCCAACTGACCTTCTTTTACCAATCGAGTCGTCAAAGTCACCGTTGAGCTTTCGTTTCCTTGGCTGGGGACTGTTGAGCAGGGAGCAGTCCGAGCCGCTAGCCATACAAGGTATACAACTGTCGTCGTCCTCGCTCACGATGCACTTGACTCTGGACCTTTGACAGGACTCGCAAGGGCTGAGGGTGCGCGTTGTATAGGAGCCGACAGATTCGGCGAGTTCCCGGCCGGGCATGCTGCCACGGTAGATTTCGAGATGGCTGAAGCTGTCTTGGAGATAGGAGTTCTGTCTGCGGGGTGGTTTAGGCGCAATCGCGATAGGAGCCGTCCTGACGACGGCACTCGGGTTGGACATGATGAGCAACTCTGACAGTAGATGAATGCTATGTATATACAGACAGGGCTGGGTGGAAGGACCCGGTTCGTCGATACGGGTCCCCGGCCCTGGTCTGGTCTGGTCTGGTCTGGTCTGGAGTTCGAGGTTGGGGGTTTGAGGCGGGTGCGAGTTAGTACCAGGTGTGGCAGGAGATGTGAAGGCGGTGATAGGGCGATAGGGCGAGGATCTCCTGCGATGACAGACTGGCAGAGCGGATGGACACGCTTCGCCGGGATGGGAAAGCTGGGCACTTCGACTCCGGACCCACGGCGCAACGGTAGACGGGATGCAGGTGATGTAATGTTCCTGGCTCGTCTCGTCTTGGGTCCGCCACCGAGGTTGGCAGCAAGAGAAGCTATCTCTGGCTGGACTGAGATGGACGAGAGGTGAGCAAGCACCCTGTACGTAGCACACGATCCGCCACGACGAGATTGGTGGGCGGTGGGCGTTTCGATCTCTTTTTGGTCTCAGCTCTGAGTGGACGAGCCTGCGTTGTGACAAGGAGCAGAAAAGACAGTCGAGCTACCTGTCGACAACGCTACGGCGCGCCGACGCCGGACGAGATAAGACTTGTACTTGTCCTGCTTCTCTGCGACAGGAGTACCCATAGGGGAGCGACAATGGCGCGAACGGACGTCGACCGGGTGCGATTGCGAGGTTTGACGTGACTGACGGGGGCGGGCTGGGTCTGAATCTGAGACTAGTAGTCGATGAGGATAGTGACCACGCGAGAAAGTGTGTAAGGTGAGAGAACCCCCAAATGTCGGAAGCGGCGAGGGGGTGTACGAGGTACGAGATAAGCGGCGGCGGGAATTGGAGCCGAGGAGTAATTATGCACCTACTTGTCCTCTCGACCTTGGTTCTCTTTGGATCTGGGGTGGACTGGACTGCAGGAATCCGAGGGAAGGGGCTTTGGGGATAACAACGAAGGGTCGTCGCATGAGGAGGAGAGATAAAGCGCCGTGGCAGGAGTGGACGAGAGGGTTTGATTTGCGCCCGTTTTTGGTGATGGAATGCGATGGTGATCTGGTAGTAGACCGTTCTGGGGGGTCCGGATGCAGGGCCGGGCTGGGGCGAGGAAAAGATTCCTTGGGATTGGACGGTTAGACTTTTGATGGATCGATATCGGTGGGCTTAAGTGAGGATGGAGGCGAGGAAGAGATAAGCCTGGCTTATCAGTATCATTGGACCCTGAGGGGGGCAGAGGAAAGCATATGTAAGAGACGATGTCTCTGGATTTGTCTGCCGGGTAAGAGTACTGTGAGATACTAGTTCTCCGATGCATGTGCCGCGCCGCAATCTTTGGGTGGAGATCTTTGTTACGTCGAGGATTTGTTGGCGACGAAATAATATCAAATTATGGGGTATGTGGCGAGGATGATGATGGAGAGGGAGAGAGGCAGAGGATGGATGGGAAGCTTTGCATAGAAAAAGAGGAAGACGTAAGGGAAGGGGGCAGTAGGGGTTAGAGAACAACAAGAGTGAGAGAAACTCCAGACGCTGAGAAGAACAGGCAGGAGAGAGAGCGGAGAAGAATGCTCTTCACTCTGCGTAATGCTCGGCTTAGGTGGCTTCAGGTACCAAGCAACCAAGCCCATGGAAGCATACCTACCAAGGAAAAAAAAACATCCGGGGTTCGAACTGCGGATGCCAAACGCAAATGGGTTCCCCTTGCTACGGCCCCTCTCGATGGTTGGGTTGTCACGTTGTACGTTGCTCCAATATCGTAGATGTTGGAACACTGCCTATACTTATTCTATAGACGCAGTGTCACAGTGAGCGGCTTAGCCGGCAGGCGGGCTTTGCCTTTGA
This sequence comes from Colletotrichum spinosum, assembly GCA_004366825.1. Classification (NCBI taxonomy): domain Eukaryota; kingdom Fungi; phylum Ascomycota; class Sordariomycetes; order Glomerellales; family Glomerellaceae; genus Colletotrichum; species Colletotrichum spinosum. The sequence continues at coordinate 18,893 of QAPG01000135.1, read as the reverse complement.
ACGAGAACAGAGAGCGAGAAAATCCAAAACCTTGGTCTAATGGGGTATGGGGAACAGGACGGGGTTGCTTGCATGCTGCTGTACTGAGACGCAGTGCTAAGATGGGATGGATGGGACAGGTTGGGATGGAATTGAATGGGCTGGGCGTAGCCTCACCATCTCATGCTCAGGCTGTACACGACAAGAGTCAAAGAACCGTCTCGCTCTCACTGACACCGAGCCCATTAAGGCGGGAACACTGCGCTGTCCGATTGCAGGAAAATCAAATACCATTTATTTCCAAAGATCGAAGGACAAGGCGGCATGCGGCGGCAGAGGCCAGAGGGAACTACTTGTGAATGAACAAGAGAAAAGGACGGTCAGGGATGGACGTTGGACAAGCGACCCAATTGTTTGCAAGTACACTGTATCACTCAGTAACACTTGAAGATGGACAAACAAACCTTTGCAAGAGTGGCAGCGTGTTAGTCGAACAGGTCGAGTCCCGCAGCGCAGAGGGTTATTGGTACGGAGTATCCGGACACGCGTATACTAGAAGAGATGGATGGACACTTCGGAGCGAGCGGTCGAAAGCAAGGTACTCAGCAGAAACGACGGACTCGACAAGCTATCCGCAGCACTCCGTACTCGATGTTTTCAAGTATTGTTCCTTAGAGACGGTACAGGGCCGGTTTTTGCCAGGTGAATCGCTAGTGAACGTTCATGTCAGCGGTTTGCTCCAAACAGAAAGACTAAAAAAAAGTCGACGATCCACAAAAGCACATGGCGAAAGGAGAATGACATGGGCCATGGTGGTAGTGGAGAGATAAAGCACGAGACGTTGGCGATTGATGGGCGCGGCCTTATCTCTGTCCAGTCCGGGGAAGGCATGGCTAGAAGCCGCTACGAGACAAAAATACATAATGGTATTTGAGCAAATCATGGCTTGTTCGTTGCCTCGCTACCGTACTCCATACACAGTGCAGCACTTGCACATAACAGTAGCGTAAATCGTAAGGTAGTACGGAGTACGTAGTACGATTATACGCCTCCGCTTCACCCCCGCCCCATCGTTGCGTGTAAGCCAACCGGCCCAGCATATCCATACTTGAGTCTGAACGTGAACCTGCCTGTCAGTGAATTCGGCGAGCTGCCCCGGAGTGTTCTCTGCAATTCGCGATCCGAGTTGGCGGTACTTGGGCGGAACCTTGCGCCCCGCTCGTCTTATCCGTCTCTGGCTTCACTCAGAACGTGCTTCTTCTGCCAGTTTTCTGCAGCAATTTGATGCGACCTTACAGACGGGTAGGTACCTATGTAATTACTCTATGGTCAACAAAGGCGATTTGCAACAGGTGCTCTCTGTAGTATCCGAACACTTCCCTGGGATGTTCCGTACTTGCTGTGTACCTCAAGACACTGCTTCACTCTTCCCTGGGCCCCTGTCGCAGCCCTTGCTCATGCAGGCCAACGACTGTGGCTCCCATTACCTTATGAAATTCCCGGCAGTAGCTTTCTTGGGTTTAGCGTAGCCCGCGGATAACGTAATAACTCACACTGCCGAGTCAGAGCTCGCGACGAACCCAGTTATCCTGTAGCTAGAATTTAGCATAAGAGGCCACGGGAGGGTGCGTGGAGGAAGGTACACACGGGCTATACTTACACCTACCTTTTATAGATAAAAATAAAAAACTAACTATAAAACCATAAGTAATTAACTTATAGAAAATCTAATAATATAAATAGCTTTTTCAGCTAATTCTAACCTAGAGATAATATATCTATAATATAATAATTTTAGTATTATAATATTATATTATTTTCAACCTAATACTTTATAGATTTTGTATTATAGAGAAGTTGGATTTTAGAAGTCATGTGATAGGGTGTCTGGGGGCTAGGGGGTAGTTGTAGCCAAATTCTGGCCACAGGATAACCGGGTTCCTCGCGACCAGGACCTCCTGCTCTAGTGTATCTGCCCTGGCACCCTGGCTCATCACATCGAACCCTCGACGGCATTTTAGCAGCTACTGTCCGTACTGTGTACGATTACCCACAAGGTATCCGTAAAGTACCTACCGGGGAAGGGGAGGGGTTTCAACAGTAGCTGTACAGTATGTTAGTAACCTGAATGGCAAGTATGGCCCTGGTATGTTGAATAGGCTCTTTCTTGAATATGATCAAATTAGATCTTTTAAAATAATAGCAATCTATTATTTTATAATATACCTTTTAATATTATTATATTAATATTAAATAGTATTAATAACTAAATAATAATAGTATAAATAGTCAACTACAGTTAGTAAGAGTAATACTATAGTTATAATATAGGAGAATGGGAGGGTTTCTTACTGTTCATGTACTAAACAGTACCCAACATGAGCAAGTTAGTCCTTTAGCACTAACAGTCAATCCAGCTACTGTTGAAAACCCCCTCCCGGGTAGGTACGTAGTACGGACACAGGTTCTGTGGTACGGAGTAGGTACTTAGTGAGTGCGATAGCAGCAAGTTCTGACATGCATTCAGTTCACCTCGATCCCCCGACTATCTGACTTTCGACTTTGGCTGCAGCAGGCAATTTGTCGAGTGTCGCTCGTAGTCCGACCCCAATTCCAGGGCAATGTCATATCCCGATATGGGGTTCACGGCCACCGCCTTCTCCCGCACCGCCGTTGGCAACAGCGTTAACATCACCTCATCCGTGATCCAGCCTACGCGCTATTACGAGGTCCATTCTTGGATAGCACGGACACCGCGCGTGAATAGGATTGTTCTATCTCTACCAACTTGACTTGGCAACATCACTCCGCCAAAGCAATATACCCAGTTCACGGATCACATGATGCGCTTCATACTTGCCATGGCCGATATAACCGAACATCGTCATCAACGAGCTCCTGCTTGGAGACCACGCCGACGATACGTTCGCAACTTGTCTTGCCGAATCTCGAACTGGCCGTGGGTGGCCCTTGTTTCTGCCACCTTCCTATGCTCTATTGCTTAGGACGCGCGATAGGTTGCCTGTGGTGCCCTTTCTCCATCTTCGCGCCGCCGGGCCAAGTCCCTGCCCTTCTCTTCGTAAAGTAGACTCGGACTACGTACGAGATTGACTTACAACATGGAAACGACAAATACAAATGCTCCAGGTGAAGAATTTTACGTGATTTATCTGCACTTCTTCGAACGACACTGTTCCGGTTGCGCCCGACGGGAAGGGAGCCTTGTCGGTCACTCAAGTACCTCGCCAAGCACCATTTCTACAAGTGAGCCAATACTGGAACTTCATCCGTAACGCTGTGCTGAGCTAGCCAGCCGGCCATCATATTTTTGGTAGTCTCCCATACAAACCGCCAAACAAACCAGATCTGAAGGTGGTAGACCTGGGGCAGTCTCAAGGTCCTGGTCATGCGGGGTTGCGGGGCATCCATAATGTCTGGCTTCTGTCTGAACTCCGCTGCGCTAATCATCAACACTCTCTTCTTCTGTCTTTGGCCCTTTCCCCCTTTCGCTTGTGGCCGTGTAGAATTCTGCCACTCCTTCCTCCCACCACGAGCGAAAGAGCAGCCACAAAAAGAGGTCGAGAATATTAGGTAATCATCGATTGCTGTCCTTTTTTCACCACCATGAGCCAAACTGCCAGCGTCCCACCGAACTTCGTGTCCTCTACAACTCTCATTATATAGTATTTGCCTCACCCCTAAGCAAGGCCACGATGGTTCAACGTTCAGAGAGGCCTCAAATCGGTCTCGTGCCCAACTTCGATGCTGCTTGACTGCCCAATGCATGGCACTGCGCAGTCATCCCACCATCTTCCATGGGAGACCCCCACGCATCCCTGCATCTGGCAATCCCCTCCCGGACGCTCTTCGCCTCAACAGAAATCAAACCACATGTCTTTGAAAAGCACTCTGGCGGCGACCTCTACTTGTAGGGGAATGTTCCAGCCGAGCTGCCGTACCGTGGATCCATATCGCTCTTTCGGTCCCCTGACCTGGCCTTGTCCCCAAACAGGGGATAACCTCGTCATCTTCCTGCCACTACTTACGTCATTGTGTCCATATTTCGCTAGTCTCACGATGCAGGCCCGGCGGCTCTATCGCTAGCGTTCCAGGGGCCGTCGGCGGTCAGTGCTGGCCAGCTTGAACAGTTTCGGAACACTCGTTTTCATTACGACAGCCCCCGTCTGTTCCGGTCGAGGTGAGACCGAGCCAACTGTATTTTGGTCCGAGGTGATAATTGCAAAATGCCATATTGAGGCTGTCGAAATACGTCTTGTTCATGTGAAAACCCATTCTCAAGTTGTGCTATCGACCACTCAACGATGTGTCACCCACGTGGCTCAACAGAGGCGACAAGATCATCACCCCCATCGCCTGCCTGCCTTTCTGTCCCGAGAGACGAAGTCTTGTCTATGGGCGGCGGAAGCCGGACGGAGTGGTTCGAACGCCATTTCCTCTGCATATTGAGTACCATCATGGGGCGTACTCTGCAATCACTCTTCTGCAATGTCACCAAGCAGTATGCGCGTTCGCGTATGCGGCGAGAGCACGGCGCAACTTTCGATCTAGGAAGCGAAATACCTGGGAAAACACGGACTTACAGCCTAATCAACATTTTTTCCAGTCTAATATCCCGCCCATCGCGCGATGGCCCCCAAGCGATTTAGGGCTGTGGCGCTTTTTCAGGGCTTTTGCTTCGAGGGCACATTCTTCCAGCCGATTCTAGGGAACTGAATTGGCCATGATAATCTTAGACATAGCGGAATGGTCTTGGCATTCTGCCCGGTACTGTTTCAGTTACTGACATTGTGACAGGCGCACATAACTACCGTGGTCTGATGTTCCCGGCCGAAGTCACTCAGACCTGACGTGAGCCAGCGAAGCCGCATGTTGCTCTACCGAATCGAGGTGCCTCCGAAGCAGACCAGATCCGTCTATCGATTGATATCGGAGTGCGACAGCCTCCAACTCTGATAACTCCCAAACTTTGACAACTCTCAAACCCTTGACAGATTCCTTTACAGGGCGAGATAGCATCCGCCTTGCCGTTCTGGAAGACCAGGAACGTTCTTGGTTTAGGCTTCCTTCGTGATAGCACACATCAAAGCCGTCCCGGCGCCGCGGCAACACAGCTGCATCTCGGAGCTCGGATCTAAAGAACGATGGCAAGCGGCACCCTTCTCCGGCAAGCGAGTCACCGGCACGGCTGTGGTGAACGTGCCGGTGGACCGGTCGCCGGGGAGTCCACCCATGACATGTCAGATTCCGGGTTTTGCACTAGCGCCAGTGGTTGGCATCGTATCACATCCTAAAGCGGGAGGGTTCCCGCTGAGATTTCATTGTTCCCATAATTTCCTCTTCCAGAAATACTGCGTAGGGAGAAGAAAATGGCCGAGACGGTGGACGGGGAAAATACAACGTATCTCGGTCCACCGGAGAGCGATTTCGGAGCCGGGCAAAGCACAATTTGTTTGCAGACTTGAGACTGGTTGATAACGGAGACTTAGCGGGGAGGCCATGGATGGTGTCGGGGTCCTCTCCGCATGCACTGCTGCCATGATTGCCAGCAACAGTGGAGGACGACGAGCGTGAACAGCGCGAGTATTCCCGAAATTCTCACGTAAGGGAAACACCGGAAAGGGGAGACGATGATGATATCGATGGAGGTCTTTTCCGACATGGGCGGTGGGCAGCCGCAAGGCCGTGGATAACATACGGCGGCGGCACACCCCATCGCGAAAGACGAAAAGAAAGGAAGATGTGGCCTCGGATGTATGCGTAAATCACGGGAGAATGGCCGAGCCTATTGATACTTGCTGAGCTGCTGCTGCGATGGCGTGGGCGGTGAAGTACTACTGATTCGCCGATGCGGGCTCTTCCTCTTCCTGCTCCTATCATCGTCGTCTGAATTCATTCGAATCGGCGTGATGTTGCTGTTGTTATTGTCATCGTCATTGCCGCCGCGGTTCGCCTGCCGCATTGTCACCCGCATTCTAGCGCCGCCAACCGAGTCTCGCGATGTCTCCATATTTGCAACAGCGCGGCTCCATCTCGCCGACGCTCATGTCATTGTCAGACAAGGATGTGATGCTGCTGCGATGGGGTGGTTTCGAGGACGTCTGCTAGCGCAGCTGGGTTGGAGAACCTACCCAAGGTGAGCTACGGGACCTTGACTCGAGGTGGGCCGAGGCTATTCGAGCCGCCTCGGAGGGCACAGGGTTGGCGGTCGTGAATATTGTGCCATGTCAGTCTTGTCGCGTGGCCATTCGCCTGTTCTGGGCCGGTTTGAGTAGAGGTTGATATGCATGAACGAGGGGGTTTGGCATGGGAAACTGGGTGTCATGGGTCGCTCTGACGTGGTATATGCTGGTGTGGATGGTCCCAACGCAGCTTTTCCGCCGCTGCAGGCGGTTTTTGACACTGAGCAAGTGGAAGAATACGATCTCCGGCGGTGAGTCGTGTTCGTCTCGGGGTGGAGCTCGGTTTCGACGCAAAGATTCCTTTTGACTTTCGGCTTTTCGTACGGTGCGTAGCATCACACCACGATTGACCTTTAATGAGTTGAAATGCAGAGGACGATTATATCTTTTTGGAGCTCAAGAGTCGTCGCTGAGGCGGCGTCAAGCGGCAGCCTGTGGTTGCAAAAACGGTCTAAGGCGAGTCTTGCAGTCATTGATGTGAGATGCAGTCACTTGTAAATGATTACAAACGCCTGCCGAAATAACTGATACCAGCGTCACGCCGCGACGACTTCCACAGACTGCCTTCTGATACTGGAATCTCGTTCTTTCAGGCACCACAGGTGAGCCTCATAATTTCCGCCCCGCCTGGCTTCATTACCTGCGATGGTGGCACTCATCAGCCAGCTCGATGACACCACAGGTTGAGGAAGGGCAACAACACGTTTTCCAGTGCTTTACTCCTTGCCAATATAACGACGCTACTGCTACCATCAAGCCGTCACGAGGGAAACCGCCCATCCTCCCCGAGCTTCCCAATGACCGGCTCCAGCAGCAGCGGCAACACCTCCGCCGCATCCCTCCCAAACGCAAAATCCCCCGGGTTCAACTTGGCCATCTGGTCCTCGTTCTCAGCCTCGGGGTTGACGGTACAAATCCTCGCCCCGGCCTCGTGCGCCGTCGAGATGTACCCGGCGGCGGGGTATACCTGCGCCGACGTACCAATGACGAGCATTAAGTCGATCTTGCCCCGGCTGATCCACGCGTCGATTTCGCGCAGCGTGGTCAGGTCCAGACCCTCGCCGAACCAGACGACGCCGGGGCGGAGGAGGCCCGACTCGCAGGAGGGGCAGTGCGGCAGGTCCTCGGCGGGGATCTTGCGGAGCTTGCGCTTGGGGTCGAGGAGGGGCAGCGTTTGCGTCGCGTCCTGCACGTCCTCCGAGGCGGGCGCGAGGGCCGGGCAGAGGGGGTCGGCGGTGTTGTTCCGCTCGATGTAGGCGCACTTGTAGCACTTGACGTCGAAGAGGCTGCCGTGCAGTTTGTGGAGCTGTCCTTCCTTGTGACCGGCCTTGGGCGAGAGATCTATGCGTCCGTCAGTCAGTCTGCCCCTCGGGGCCTGCTCTCGATGACACGCCTGCGCTTCCTTGGGGCTTTGGTGGAGAGCTGGATGACGTACCGTCGACGTTCTGCGTCAGACACAGAAAGTCGGGGTTCTTTTCCGCCAGGGCGGCGAGCGTGTAGTGCGCCGGGTTCGGCTTTGCATTGAGCGCCATGTGTCTGCGGTAGGCGTAGAACAGCCACACGAGGCCGGGATCCCTGTGGAACGCCCTGTGCGTTGCCAACGAGGTGGCGTCGTGGTTACGCCAGAGCCCGCCGGCGCCGCGGAACGTTGGCAGGCCGGAGGAGGCGGAGAGACCGGCGCCGCAGAGGGCCAGAATGCGTTTGCTCGAGCCCAGAGCCTCATGAAAAGCCGATATGTCATTGTGCGGTGCCATGTTGAACGTATGATGGTAGTTGCGAGATTCTGGGAAGTTGTTAGTGGTTGGACCTCGTGCAACGTTGCGCAGAGACTCACGATAGATTCGAGAAAACAGAGCGGTGCGTTTTTCGATACCGTGTTTGAAGGTAGCAGTGACTCTCAGTTTTATTATCAGACGTTGCGGTCTAATTTATATAAGAGAGGTCATTGAGGGGAACCAACCAACCGACCAACAAACAAACGAACCCGTTGGTCGTTAGGCAGCCAGATGAGAACGGCACCTCCAAAGCAGGGGCTCGAGCAATGGGTGCCTACCTACCTAAGGTGCCTATGCTTCAGACATTCCACTAAGGTAGGCCACACTTGCGATCCTGTGTTGGTCGAAGGGACCAATACAATGTCTTTCGCCGGTGTAATTGATGCAAAGACTAGAAGTTGGAGTGGGGTTACCACGCACGCACTGTACAATACTAGTAGTCATCGTCAGCGAGACGCATCGCCCCCACATGCACAAGCCTGGTTGGTTTCGCCGATACCCGGACGTGACCACTCGGCGATCAAGACCGGCGGCAACCAATCCTCAAGACGGTCAGCACATCACTGCAGTCATAGTACAGTTGTATACCAAATTTCAAGTGATGATAAACCAGAAACAATGTGCCCTTTTTGAGAATTTTATCTATCTCCATGCCTCTATAATAAATCAAATCGCTATGCCTCTTAATGCAATCAAGTCGTGTCATCAACCTCATCTTGTATACAACACTGGGTCAATCGTTTGATCGCCCAGTGAATCACATCCTCGGCGTCGTAATCGCTCGACTAGTTCTGGAGGACGTAGCGGTAGCGGGCCTTGCCTTCCTCGAGGTCGACAATGGCCTGGTTGGCCTCGCTCATGGGGCGGACCTGGATCCAAGGCTTGACACCCTTCTTGGCGGCGAGCTCCCACATCTCGCGGATCTCGTGGGGAGAGCCGATGAGAGAACCGGTGAACTTGACGCGGCGCATGACCATGGGGACGGGGGAGATGGTGTAGGCACCGTCGTCGGGCAGGCCGACCTGGACGAGGGAACCGTCCAGCTTAACGAGGTTGAGGAAGTCCTGCATGGGGACCTTGGCGGAGGAGACGGTCGAGATGACAATGTCGAAGCTGTTAGCGTGCTTTTTGGCCCAGTCGGGCTCGTCGCCGGTGGCAATGTAGTCATCAGCACCCATCTTGAGGACCTCGTCGCGCTTGTCGGCCTTGCGGGAGATACCAACGACCTTGTCGGCACCCATGGCCTTGGCCAGCATGATGGCCATGTGGCCGAGACCACCGACACCGCTGACGGCGACGGTCTTGCCGGGGCCGCAGCCGTGGTTCTTCAGGGGAGAGAAGACGGTGACACCACCGCACAGCATGGGGGCGGCATAGGCGGACTCGAGTCCGTCGGGAATCTTCACAACGAAGTGCGAAGGGCAGCGGTGGTACTTGGAGTGACCACCCATGGCCTTGCCGCCATTGTAGTGAAAGGCACCGTAGGTGTGAACGGACTTGGGGCAGTACTGCTCGTTCTTGGTGGCGCAAGGCTCGCAGTCGCCCTGGCGGCCGAGGCAGGAGTCGGACTGAGCACCGACTCCGACACGGTCACCGACCTTGATGTTGCCCTCGGCCTTGGAGCCGACGCGGACGGCAACACCAACGATCTCGTGACCGACGCAGACGGGGTAGGGGGCAGGACCCTGAATCCATGTTAGTGAAATGTCCGGGAAGATGGCGTGTAAGTGAATCTAAACTTACCCAACCACTGCGCAGGACGTGGATGTCAGAACCGCAGACACCGCTGTGGGTGATCTGGATATCGACATCGGTTTCCTCCCAAGGCTTAGCCTCGTACTCCTGCCAGACCATGTTGCCCTCGCTGGACTTCTCGTCCAGGCCAACCCAGCCCTCGAACTTGTAGTCGGTAGCAGCCATTATGGATGTTTGTGAGGTATGGCAGTGATGATGTAATAGGAAGGAAAAGGGTATCAGGTTATGGAAAGCGTTTGATAGCTGTCAGATGTGTGAGTGATGTAGCAAAAGAAGGCAAGGAAGAACGGGGAGCAACTCTGCTCTTTTAAAACCAGGGAAGTCTCCATCGCAGACAACCTTAACTCCTAAAGATATCGGCGAAGACACATTAACGCCGGCGTCGTCCAAGGAACGGCGAGGTTGGCAAAAGATTTCGCGCATAGGAAGGAAAATCTGCAACACGGGTGGAGTCGAACAGCGGGAACGATGCTGGGAATAGGATGGGATGGAAATTCAGGACTGCACCAAGTGCGGCTCGATGCCGCGGCTCAGATCGACGAGGGAGGGGGGGTTACTTCATTGACGATGCCGTCAGCAGTGTATAACACCTCGCCGCGTCCTCAAGGGGCAACGCGGTTCGAGAGGGCGGAAAGTTTTCGCAGCTAACGAAGGTCAACGACGTCCGAAGTTTGGCTGACATGATTCGTTGGGCCCAGTGCCGGTGGGTTTCGACAGACGTTATCTGGCTTAGAAATCCTGATGAAGGCCCCAACCATGGGTAAGGGGTCAACCGGAAGTGTGTCGGTGACAACGAAGAGCTCCTTCATGGCGGTTGGCTTTTCGCTCTTTGACACGGCATTCGACTCTCCGGCTGGGCCAGGGGTGGACGCGAACGAGGCAGAGGGGCCCAGATTGAGGGGCTAGGCCATGTTGTCAATTGCAACGCATCCGCAGAAGCGATAAGAAAGCTAGAGAGATCAAGTATGTTCTTGGCCGCTACTCCCGAGCTGCGGCGGTATGTTTGATGTCATTGACTCCATTCTTGTTCGGCACTTGGGTCCTCTGAAGATTTTACACCGCCGACTGAGGGGCGAGAAAATTGGAGTTGGCCAGGTGTTTTGGGAATGGGCACCATAACAGACAGACCTCGACGTTCCCTGACTGGCTGTTCTTTGCCATGTGTCAGTCAACAAGCCAAAATGACAAGAAAAGGATCCACCTCGGGATGAAAGATTGCGTTTTCCCAGGCCGGAAGGCGTGAAGAGGAAGTCATGTTGCCTCGCTTTGCGGCTGATACCCAGCAAAGCAGCAACATGCTTACGTCAAGAGCGGGATGGAACAGCGGCTTTCGTCCGCGCAGAAAGCTTCTAGAAACGTGCTTGGAAAGAGACCCGTCTTACTTTGTGAAAAGCTCGGTATGCACGGACCTCTGACTAATCACGTCATCACGTCCATCACTCCTGCATCGTACGGAGTACATTCTATTCGTACGAGCACCGAACGAACACCACCCTGCTCGATCTCACAGTCGGACTCTGCTCGTCAACATTCCATTCCTGGCAAGTCTATTATACAGTATCCATTCCGCCGATTCCAACGAGAATAAAGTTGAGGCTTTCGAGATTCCGACCCCACAGAAACGTCAGCGGGGTCTTCGCCATGAGCCGGTCACGCGACTTGCAAAAAAAAGCGCACACTTTACATACAAAGACGATCGACTTTGGTGGCGACACTCGCGGCGCTGTAGCTATAGTGTACGCGTTTTTTTGCAAGTCGCGTGCCGGTGTCACCATGATCTGCTGTCGCTCAACGACAGCCGGAGAAATCTCGTCGAGATCCATGCTGCACTATCCGTACGAATACGTTGATGACAAAATGTGGATAATGCTACGGCTGATTCGGTTGCATTGTCTCTGTCCATTCCGCTCTTGCCGCCGGGATCCATCAACTAGGTACCTTCAGTCGCCCGATCCGATCCATGTCCAAACTCATGCCAACATCGGACGACTGCGTAAAGAACGACCAGCTCCTATTTCCGACACAAATCCCGTCTTCGCTGGCGCGCTCTGAAACGTCTCTGCTCCGAGATGCCGCATTGCGCTCCCGAGTTTGCGTCCGTTGTCGGGCGTGTTACTGCATTGCGCGCAGCTCCCGCAAAGATAATGAAGTTCAAAATCGTACGAAAATTAGAATGGAGTCACTTGCCAATAGTTGGAAAAATCTGAAAAGGGAGCAGCTTGCTTCCAGATACGCGCTCAATGTGGGTGACGTTTGATCGCTCGTTTCTTCGCTGGACGGCAGATCCGGAAGCAGCCTGATCGACGGACGAAATTTCACCCTTACCGTTTTGTTTTGCCCCCGCGAGCTACCGGCCACGTGCCAGCCAACCGACATCATCTTGCGCCGTACCTGCATACGCATCCCGGGCACAACATTCCCGACGCACGGCGCCTGCGGGTCCGCACCTCGCCGTTGAATACGCAATCTTCTCCGACAGACCGGGTCCTCTAACGGTGCTAAACGAATCTCACGCCGGCACGGCCACGGAATTAGACATTTACTACGTTGAGCCCCGTAGCCCGCCCAAGCAAGAAATCATCCGAAGAGAGGTCACTTCGGATGGTGCACCACCCACTCAACCACTGTGACTGTTTACGCCCATACAGCCGAGATAATGAGATTAATACGACTCGCTTGCTTCACAGCGGACTTCCATCCATGTCCGCTCCATGGCCTCTCGATTCACCGTATTATTCCCTGTCTCGAATAAAAATAAACCCAAACACGGAAAAAAGGCCTGGAGACATACTAATGTTTCTGTCCTGGTATAGATGGCCAACCGAGGGACCGAAGCACACGCAGTACATACCGACGGGAGACATATTTGGATTAGCTATCCGTACAATCTGGAATACAGGGAGCATAAACAAACACAAAACGCCGTTTTACCGTTGAACAGAGACGCACAGATGCCCTTCAGGCGGTGGGAGCGCCAGTCTAGACCAGATAGACCGACAGCCAGGCCGAGGTTCGATCTACCATCGCCGGGCGGGGTGTTCAATTTCACGCCGCCCTGGATCACCGCCCTTCCAGCCGTCGGTCTAGTCACCGTCGGCGAATATCCGTAGGGCTCGGACCAATGTCAAGCCACGGACATAGTGTAAGATTGGATATCGTATCAACATCACCATTAACAACAATCACAACACCGCATCCCGCTCCGGCTCTTCCCTCGCTCGCCCAGACAATAATAGAGACATTATGCCGCAAAGCGACGCGACGGTGGTGGTCTTGGCCAAGGCAAGTTTTATTGCGTCCAAGACCATGCCGCGCCCCTTCGAAATTCGACGAGGATTGGCACCGAGAAAGCACCTAAAATGAATGCAGAATGCGAGCGAGGAACAGGAAGGAACAGTCCCTCGCACGCCCGATTAGGGCGACGACGACGAGTGACGTATGCGCCTGTCCATCCATCCGTACCGCTAAACGACTCAAAGTACCGTGCAGCAAACAATAGCCCGGGCGAAAACCCCAGGCGCCAGAGGTCGACCGCAAGACTGGGACACGACGGTCGATAGTTCGCGCTTGCTTCTTTTCATACCTTGCAGCAGGCAAGTGGAAATTAAAGCCGCATAAAGTGTGGCTCGTAAACGACCTACCCCTCCCTCCAGCAATGGGGGATGACTTGACTCGACTCGGGTCGCCTCGACCGAGACGGGGTGGGCCCCCTCCAGATGTGTCTCCTCAACCTCAAACGTGGGAAATTGCACACGGCGCTCCTCCTCACCGCCAAGACCGACACGGGTGATCTTCTCGTCTGCGAGTCACCCGGAAACTTAATCGCTGCGCGATTTGGAGATGGAGTCACTTCGAGATGTAACGGTATGTGTGAGGAGTAAGCTCTTCTTAGTCCAAAAAGTCTCTTGACAAACAACTCTGGAGTCCGCAAAGGACTCGTCTGCTCTAAAGGTATCATAATCCAGCTGCCTCTCCAGAAACACACAAACACGCCTCGCACACCATGCTGTTCTGTTCTTTCCTCCTCTCACTCGAGCGAAAACAAATCACCTTGGTATTCGCAAGGCCGTCACGCCGTCTAATCCCACGCTGGCCCAGGGTCCAAGGAAAAGTCCACGGGAGAGCGTCATCATTAAAAGTACCAGATTAAGTCCAAGGTTTGGCCTCGACTGACGGCCGCCTCGGCCACACACATACACACATCCCCGGACGGGAGTCTGTGTGGGACCCTGCGTAATTCAGTCTTGATAGGGATCGTGATGAAAAACATTGCGTTTGAAGAATGTACAATCCGCTCTCCATCGACGGAATTATGCTTTGCGGGCTTTCTCATTCGCGTGTACGCCCCTTGAATAAGGGGCCAGGTTTTCTCGGTCGGTCGGTCGGTCCAAAACTGCTTACAGGAGGTAGGCGAAGAAGAGGCCGGCGGCGCCGAGAGCAAGGTTGGCCTGGTTCATGTAACCGGCACCCTGGCTGACGGTGGCGGGAGAAGAGGTGGTGGCAGAGGCGGCGCCAGTCTCAGAGGCACCGGTGGCAGAAGAGCCGGAGGAGCCAGAGCCGGTGGCGGAAGACTCGGAGGACCCAGTGGCGGAGGCCTCGGCAGAGCCGGTGGCAGTGGAGGTGCCGGAGGCGACGGTGGTCAGGGTAGTCTTGGACTCGACCTTGGAGGTCTTGGAGGCGGAGGCGGAAGAAGAGGACTTGTCATCGTCGTCGCTGCCGCCCTCGGTCTTGACGACGATAGACTCCCAGCTGCCGGAGCGGTCGCCGTAGACGTACTGCTTGGCGGCCTTCTTGCCGCCCATGTAGTCGGTGATGCTGATGCTCTTGTAGTAGGCGTTGAAGGGGGCCTTGGTGAAGTCGGTGTAGCCACCGGCCCACTCGACGGTGCCCTTGGGGGCATCCTTGCGGCCGGCAACCCAGGTTCCGATCTTGACCTCCATGGGGGTCTGGGGGAAGCGGGAGCCGCCCTTGGCATCGGCGTACTTGAGCTCGCGGACGAGGTTGCCGTCAATCAGCCACTTGACGGAGTCCTGGCTCCAGTCGATGGTGTAGGTGTGGAAGGCGTTGATGGGGTCGGCGACGGGGTGGTAGGCACCGCGGTCGTAGGTGGTGGTGTCACCCTTGCCGAAGTAGTTGGTCTGGACTTGGGCGGTGTCGCTGCCGATCCACTCCCAGTCGATCTCGTCAAGGTCGTCGGACTGCAGAACGACGGAGGTGACGACACCCTGGCCGGGGGCGGCCTTGAGGACGACGTCGAGCTTGCCGAAGAAGATGTACTTCTTTGAGGCCATGGTGGGAGCGTCGCTCTCCTTGTTGATGGCGAAGAGGGCGCCCTGGTCCTCGAACTTGACGGAGGTACCGTCGAGCTTGCGGAAGACGGATTCGTCGTTACCCTTGGCGAAGTCGATGCTCACGGACTTGCCCAGAGCAGGGTCAGCAGGGCAGTCTGGTGGGAAATCAGTCAGCAAGGCTATCCCGGCAAGGTAGAAAGAAGAGAACGCCAGGGTCGCGCATACCCTTCTTGGTAGGATCGCAGGTGGTGAAGGTCTGGGCAGAGACCATGGAGGAAGCGGCAAGAGCCACGGTAGCGGCGGAGAAAATCTTGGAGAACATATTTGCCGTGTTGGATTGTGTATACGTCGACAAAGTAAGAGGAGAAAGTAGTCGACTGGGGGAAAAGGGAACCGATGGGCGCAGTCGACAAGATATGTATCAGAGGGTTGAGAGAAGTTGTATTAGAGGTGGGCCTGTTGCTCTTGTGAAGAGGTTGGTGGCTGGGTTGAGCGACAGTGTGGAAATAAAAACACGAGGCTACGTTGATTAACGAGAGACAAGCAAATAAGCTAGAATAGGGGTGAGGAAGCTCGTGAGGAAGCAAAGTAGGAGAGGTGAGGATCTGGAGGAAGAGAAGCCTGACAAAAAGACACGATGGGGGGAGATGGTTTTATTAGTCCTTGCAAGTGAGGAGGTGAGGCAGAGCCAGAGCAGCTCATGCACTACTCACCCAGGAACTCACTCATACAGATCCAACCCAAGGAGTACCAGGTTGGAGTGTATGTACTATACTTGTCCAAGGAGTGAGACTAAGAGCAGGCATCCTCAGAAGAGCCCTGGTCTGGTTGGCGAGAAGAGAGGGCGCCATGGATTCGATTCTGGGCATGGATGGGGTAGGATGGAGCTGGGCGAATCAATACGACGTCGTACCTTATTCAGGACCCTGCGCCATCCCAACGACCGTTCGGGCGCATTAGTGGCCACTGTGCTTAGGCTGGGTGACAGTCATCGGCCAAGCCCTCCAGCTTCAGGGTGCTGCATCAGTGGCCTACCCCTGATCTGGGCTGAGGCCGGGGCCCTGCCTCGACGTCCTAGCAGTGTACACAGGTACTCATCTTTTCCACGAAGCTACCTAACTCTGTCGGACCACACTCGTGGTTTCGTGCCTCACTTCGGCCAGAGATACCCAAATGCCTTACCTGCCAATACCTACTTACTGTATAGGAGCTTAGAGCAGAGCCATCTAAACAACAGCAGAGGAACCGCGTCCCCAGCAGAAAGGGGCCCACAGGCAAAGGCCCCATTGCTCCTGTTGTTGGTGCTGGTGCTAGTGTCCGTACTTGTACTGCTTGTTCCCAGAGTCCCCATAGGGTTTAATTTACACAACGAAGCCCAGCTCCAATCAAAGAGACGAGATTCGCCCGCTTTGCCCGAAAAAGAAAGACACCGAGGGAAGTGGCGCTGCTTTCTCCTCGGCCGGGATCTCCTTTCCGTAAGGCAAAGAAAGAAACTATTACTCCGTATTTCTACCTTGATCAATGTAAGCTAAAAAGTACCAATCCACCACACTCAACTCACAGGCATCTTGCTCCATATCGCCCACCTGATCTGCTTCCGAGAGCAGAGGAATAGAGAGAGATGGAGAGAGAGAGAGAGAGAGCGAGACAGGGTACGGCAGACCTAGGTACGGTAAGGTGTAGCTATTAGCAGAAGATGACGACGATGAGATACACTACGTGGTAGGCATCACCATGCCGCATCGCGCTTGAGAGATCAGCTGGGACTGCAGGACGCATCCATGCAACATGACCTTGTTCCCAAAGTCCCTTGCCTTTCATGGTATCGGGAACCTCGTGGTCAGCATCCGTCGTCTGTCAAGCACAACTCGGGCCTTTGGATCGTCAGCACGAGATTGGTGCCTTCACGAAGTCGACTGTCATCGCCGGCTAGATGCCACTACTATGTGGACACAACACACTACGCAAGGATAGACACAGTTCGGGGAGATGCGCTTCTTTCGTGACGAACTATCCGTACTGCGCACTTGTACGGCGGAATTCCACCGTCTCTCGTGATCAGCAGTCAATCACCTTCTGTCCACGTAGATCACTGCCCATCCGTCGCCATGCCGCGCCGTTTCCATGGCATTCCAGCACCGCTGCAACTGCCACGAGGCACAACATTCCCTGGTCTCCTCGACTGCAGGGCAACGTCAAATGTGTCAGTCAGCCAGCCCTCCATCGCACGTCGGCCCTTGTTTCGACCGCCTCCTCTCGATTCGTCAGGCCAGGCCAGGCTCGGCTCAGCTCGACTGTGTGCAGCGACAACTGGTATGTTCCCCAACTCAGATAGACGGTGAGGAGCATGGCACAAGTCACACCCGACGGTGCTGGGTGAAACGACAAAATGAACGTCTTCCCCGTGCGGATACAGTATGGTAGTAAGCATCATGGTCACGATAGATGGCACGTAGACTGGTTGCTTCGCTGAGCAGTATTTTCACGAAGGCGCGTGTACACAAATATGCACGCCACGCTGCCGTGCCCAGTCTCTCGGATACCTACCAGGTACGTAGTATGTACGTAGTGCGGCACCGGATACTCGGTAAAGCAACGATGAATCGAGATGTCTTGTCGAGTACCAGACTATGCCCAACAAGGCAATCTCCCCACGACGTTGATACAAATGCAGAGGAATTACTGTGCACTCTTCGCCTAAGAAAGTAAGGGGCAATGCAGTATGTGCCAGTAGTCTACACTGCCTACATAGGTACTCCGTGCTGCGAGGACCCAAGTACAGGATGTTTTGCTAAGGTATGCTGTCTTGTCTTATCCTCAGCTCTGATGTCAACGACACCCCTGCGCGCATCTGTGAGCTGTCCGGGTCGACTCGGGCTTGTTGTTCTGCCTGTCCGTCTCCGCCTTCCCGCTCTCATCTCTCGTCGCTTGAGTCAACTCAAGTCAATACCTGTCAGGAATAACGCGCTTGAGAGGCAGAGTTTGCACCAGATAAACCTCGGGCGCCGGCGCCGTCTCCACGGGCCTCACCCTACTTAAACTACTCGAAATAGAGCCTCACGTAGTATATATAGCTATATTTAGTTACACATAATACATACTAGATTTTACCCCCTGATTATATATAATAATTAAAAATCTTATAATACTAAAAAGCCATTAGGCTAATATATATATATTATAATAATTTAATATATCTTAAATATTAAAATATCTACTAAAATACTCTTTTTTTAATCCTTAAGAAAACTAATTAGTAATTTACTTAGTATAATACCTTTTAGATAGAAGCTAAAGCTTTTAACTTATAGGACTACTTTAATTTTAAAATAACTACTTATTAAAACCTTCTTTTAAAACTTCTTTAAAAACTATTCTTAAGTAACTTTCTAAAAGCTAGGAAGTATTAATAAATTTTTAAAATATTTAAGTTAAGTATTCTTAAGGGTTTTATTCCTATAGAAGTAATTTATAAAAAAGATTAATAACTCCTAATAAATACTATTTTAAAAGTTTATATAAGTAATATTATAAACCTTATAGAAAAAAGCTTAAAAGTTTATATAACTTTCTATAATTTCTATATTTTAAAAACTTAAGAATATTAAAATAAATATTTAAACTAATTTTATATAATAATTTAGATCTTTAGATATATAAATAAAATACTTTAGTATTATAAATAATTTATACTTTTAAAATATTATATTAATATACTATAAAATACTCTAGTTTTCTAAACTTAAATATTTTACTATAAAAATAATAATTAAAATATAATTTTAGAAATAGTAAGATACTATATATAAAGCTCAAATAGTTAGCTATACTTTTTAAATTATTAAAATACTTTAAATTAATAACCTTATACTTTTATTAGTTTTCTTACTAAT